>OZ024892.1:11553570-11661070 GCA_964017195.1 Siderastrea radians | reverse complement strand
TGAAAAAGTGGCTACTTGTCTACGCCGTGAACATCTATTGATAGTTTTTAAAGTTCACTGAATACTTGGCTACGCGTCTACTCCGTGAAAATTTATTCATACTCTCTAAGTTCACTCAAAAAGTGGCTACGCGTCAACGCTGCGGAAATTATTCATTACTCTCAAAGTTGACTGGAAAAGTGGCTAAGCGTCCACCCTGTGAAAACTTAGGAGCAATTTGCAGAATACATTGTTGACGGCTTTTTTTGCAGGAAAAAAGCCTCGTTTTAAGAACGAGACATGTAATGATAACGAGACATGTCTCGTTTTAAGAACGAGACATGTACTGATAGCGCCTGCGCGCAGACGCGTACGTAGCCACAAGAAAATCATTTGTCCCTTAAACCTGTAAAACCCGTTCATCCCCAGTGGTTGCTCTGACTACGTAGCAAATATTAGGTGATATACAGTACAGCTAGAGTTGCCAGATACTCTGCAGTGAAGCCGAAATAAAGTCACAGGATATATAACACTCCCTACTAGACCAAACCCTCATACAGACTCGTACCGAGTCGCTTCTCTTGTTTTGTCTTTCTACGGGTAGAATATGATGAGTTCGCGGTGCATCAAGGGAAGGACCAGAGAAAATTGCGAAGCGTCGTCAATTTTTCTCCCTCCTTCCCAAAAGGCTTTGCGCGTATTGATCGCCTTTCCATATTTCAATAGAAAAAGGAACAAATAAGTGGAAACTGGGTACGAGTCTGACCCTCATACCCAGTTAAGTAGTGTGGTTCTAACTTACTTTGTGTGGCATCGTTGCTACGTCACTTTCTTGACTTTTGTTGTTGTTTTTCTTTCAAGGCGCTGGCGGCTATGGATGAGGTAGGAGACATTCTGAAACTCAAGTATTCAAGGAGACAGCAGGCAATGGGAGATTAAAGCTCCCCTATTCAATACTCCAAACAGTGTGGAATTGGGACACATTTACTACTGTGTCTAAATGAATTAAATTGAATAACGAAGATGGTCTTCGATTGAGTATCGTAAATCAAAACCTAATTAATCAACTGGCCAAACACAACAGACACAAAGCCAATGAACCAATCCTAGAACCCAAAGCAAGAACACGTGACCAGCGTCAAGCGCGGGGAAACGCGACACGATTGGTTTTGGCAGCCTTGTACCCAGGCGTTCTCCTCCCGTTGTCCTCCCGCTCACTCGACTCGACTTGGTGCAAAATGTCGTGGCGCCACCGAATGAGGTCCCCGAGGTATGCCATTCAGTGACGTCACGAAATTTCGCGTTTCGGGCCAAGTCGTGTGAGCCATTCTCGTCCCGAGAGCTGCTTGGCCCTCTTAGCCGCTGGCGACTGGGCACGAGGACCAAGGCCCTCGTTCCCAGTCGCCGGCGGCAAAGAAGGCCAAGCGACTCTGGGGACGAGAATGCGTGTGAGCGAGAAGAGAACGCCTAGGTACTAGACTGTGGCTTTGGTATGTGAGCGACATCTCTTTGGTTTAGAAAGTGGAAGGCAGAGTTCGCTTAACAATCACAGGCCAAACGTTAGTAGATGGTACCGGGGTATTTTAGTTCTAGGTTGATGTAAACAATTTGACATTCTTTAAGGTGTTTCGATTCAGTTTTTTGGGACCATACCTACCTTTTAGAATCGGCTCCTAGAAAGTCTTCTCCTTGTCAGTTCAAGGAGAAGACTGTCTACGAGCCGATTCTAAAAGTCAGGTATGGTCCCAAAAAAACTGTATCGAAACACCTTAAATTTAAATTTGTCCATACTACAACTTCAGATTATTGTGAGAAAAATATGATAAAGTACTTTTATAGTAAAATAAACAAGGCAAGCTTCTTAAAGGTGTTTTTTTTAAAGAATTTTCATAATTAATTTTTCCGAGAATAAGTATAAACTACAGAATGTTTTTACGTACGCCAAAAGCATAAAACAACGGTCTTTTTTAATAATGCGTTGAAAAATACATTTGGGGTGAAATTTTCATGCTGGCTTTAAAAACATTATCCGTTAAATTTAAATTTGTTGACTTTAAAATGTTGTTGGATAGGAAAGGCTCAATAAGAACAAACTATGCCGTTATTTCACCCACAGATGGTAACAAAATTTTCAACCAGCTTGGTTCAAAGAATACGGGCGACAACAAAACGGATTCTTACTTTAGATAAATCCTCTTATTATTTAATATTTATGTCCAAATTAGTGAAATTGAATTTTTTTTAATGGGAAAGGACAAAAGTAAATAGCTGTGAGGATAATTTTCTAGAAAATATTTAACTGTAATTGCGTTTGTAGATAAGTACACGACAGATAGTACATGACGTTGATAAGACTTTTCCACGTTGCAGCCGAATATTCAATAGTTAAAATTGTCATAAAAAGGTGGTTATTGTTCATCGTGGTAAATACAATAATAATAAAGTGTATATCGTTTGTCTTACGATGTGGTCACTTGAGTTGTAGGTCGCGACGTTACGACTGCTTACTGCTAGCCTTCATCAGGCGAAGAGGTCGACTGGTTACGCATTACCATCTGTATCACGATGGTCGAGTGTGATAAATGCGTTTCGATCCTCATTTTTCCCATGCCCCCATGTTTGGCATCTTGTTAATCGACATTTGAGATTGGTTGTTTCAATAACTGCTTTGTTTCTTTTATAGTAATACTCCGGTTTATCTATTTAGTCTTCACTGTGTATTCCACAGATACCTTGTATTTTGCGGGTTTCTAATTTGCAAAACTCAAGAAAATCGGCCGGTAAAACTTTTGCATGTAAACTTTTGACAATATTCAGGATAAGTAACGAACAAAACCTGACAAAAGTCATACGAAGCTTTCAATCTCAAAAGCAGTGCGGAAAAAATCGCTTTCGCGAGCCTTTTTAAAAATCGCCAAAATATTTACAGAAACACAAATCAAAACACCATGGCAGTATTTTTATGAGTTTTTATTTCATTTTCCTCAGTTCTATAATGCCTAAATTTCGGCTTTAGTTTTGCTAGTTCGACATTGTAAATGCACAGCCCACCACGCAAATAGAGTATGGTGAGCCTGTGGTCTGAAACTTAGAGGCTTGGGTACCAGGCGCGAAAACCTGGCGTGACAAGCACAACCATCAACTTTTCAAAATGGTGGAGAAGCTGGAGAGAGGCTCATAATCCTGGTTTCTGTATAAGACTTTGAGTGGGTGCAATTCCTGTATTTAGCTGCTTCTCTGGAGAGCAAATATTCGCCACAAAGTTACATGTGTAAACACACTGATACTTTTAAAATCGGTTAAAGCAGAGTTGTAACGGAGATAAGGTAAGCCAAGTTTTTTGCACCTGAATTGAAGGAAATCCTGACGAATGCAGCAAAACATAACCTGCGATCAGGCTGATTTTTCGCAGCTAGCGATCTCTTATTCGTGGCTTCGTAATTTGCGTTTTCCACTGGAATGGTTTGCCAAAGCGAATCGAAAATAGAACCTCATCGCAGTTTAAACAAAACGGTGCTTGCTGGAATCTCCTGTCGATCTGGATGCAGAAAATATATGTTTAACCAGAAACACGACGCGACAGGACACCCCGGCTGGGTGGGGGGCGGGGATGGTACTCCCCGAAATTTGGGCGGGGAAATGCAGGGCACTCCTTAAAACCCTTTCCCTATTTCAGACCAAAATATGTGATGTTCCCTACCCTATTTCAGACCTGTCCCGATACCCTATTTCAGACTCCCCAGGAACTGCAAGTCAGTTTGCGTAGACATTTGAGAAGGGCTTCAAATTTCCGATATTAGTCAAAACACACTTCTCAAGATAACAATAAAAACATAGCTTCTTCTGAAAACCATACCCAATTCCAGACCAGATCGCACAAACCCTACCCTATTTCAGACCAAAATGGTCAAAATCTGTAGCCTATTTCAGACTAAAATGGCTCGAAAACCATACCCTATGCCACTGCACATACCTATCTAGCTTATATGAGGGAGTACCCCCCTGGGCAGGACACAAACAACAGAAACGAATAGAAAGAATCGCTTGATTTGCTATATTAATTATTCATTCCTCTAGTCCTTGCTCTATCAATTAAGCTTAATTTATGGACAGGAAGATGTTGATTGTAAACAGGCACATTGTTCCTTCCAGTGTCATTGTACTCTGGAGCCATCCCTGTGATACTCAAGGGTTAGATGGGAGATTAAGTTAATTAGCCTGTACCAGACATGTCAATGGTGTTGCGCACACACCTGGCTCTGAATTGACTCCTCCTGACCCCCCCCCCCCCACCCCCATAGTCTGGTTACACTTCATGTAACCAATTACCTTATTGTAACTATGCTTCTCTTAGTCCTGCTGTGATGCTGCACACCAGCTGATATCCACATCTGGAAGTGTAAACATGAGCAGCTCAAGAAAAACCTCATTGGTTCTTGTCCTGTATACTGGAGGAACAGTAGGAATGAAAAAAGTAAATGAAAATGGTAGGTGTGTTTCCCTTTTGTCTTATTTCTAATTTGATGCTGTTAATTGGAATGAATTATTGTGATTACATTAATGCCCCTCTGCTGTTTTAACTTCCCCACCTGGCCCAGTTCTTGGCAGAGATCACTTTAGAGTAAATGTTGCCAAATTTCAAAGATAGGGACAAAGTAACACTATATTAAAATCTAGTTGTCCTCTGGTTGCACAAAGGGATTTCCATGTAAAAGTGAAAGGAGAAGCAGCATTTTCAGCAGTTTTGAAAAGAACCCCTAGAGCGTACCTAAGTCTTGCTTTGTGGGTGTGGTTAAAATTCATTTTCACACCCAATAGGGACTTGTTCTAACTTGGTAAACTTCCTTATTGTCATATTTTTTTCTGGCTTCAAACTCAGAAAGTCTCTAAGAGAACTCCAAAAGGTGGCAGATTGAAACAATGTAAGTGTGCCAAACAGTGCATTTTAGCCTCTTGAAGGTACAATGAACACCATCATCACTTAATATGGGTGTTCCTCTTCTGGGCTTTTGTTTTTGTGATTCTAATTTTGTGTTACTATAAATTTAAAAATGTCGTTATCATGGTCCATGTTAATTATTTCCTTTTTTTCTAGAGCCTTGTGCACTCCATTTAGATTTATTCATTAATGAGTTAAAACAACTTCCAATGCTTCATGACTGCACTTGTGATATGTCCCAGGAAAACAAAGTAAATTCTGCAGCAGAGAGACTCACTATGCCGTAAGTGCTTTGAACAGTAAGATCAACTAGGCAATTTTGGTATGTCTGTGTAATTAATTTTTTGTTTACCACTGACTTACCACTAACTTACTATTAACCCCCAGGGTCTTTTACATGGAGGCTCTGCCAGATGCTCAAACCCTTTGGGGGAGGCAGCATGGCTTCAAGTAGTTAGGGCACTAGAGGTCCCGGGTTCAAGTCCTGTTCTAAGCACTAAGTGGAGTTGTTCCTTGGCAGTCCTGAGTTTAAGTCTTCGGTCAAATAGCCAACTGGTCAATCTTCCACCTGTTGGCGTTCTTAATGCTGTTATGATCTCTTAGATTATTTCTTTCGCGGTCCCTGAAAAGCCCCTCATGGGGAGTGGTCAATTAAGTTTAACTCTGATGTATAACCCTTAAATAAACTAATTTTTACCAAAATGACACCCCTTTATTATACCTAGAGTAAAGATTGTATTCCTAGATCTTATACTGTACCTCAAGGATAAGTCATTTTTGGTGACCAGCTGGAAGTCTTGAACTTAAATAAACCCAAACCAGGTGACAATTATTTTAACAAAAAAAAGTTTGGTGCCAAAAGGAAAGATTTGTGGCTTGTGATTTTTTTTCTTCTCAGTGGTTTGATCCTTCCTTTGATTTGTTGCAGCACAATTAAAATGCCAAAATTTACACTCTTCAAATTAATTCATTTTGTGTAGTAAAGCAATATGTGAGGGAGCGTCTGAGTCTCTTTCACACTCAAAATTATCCACTGCTGCTTGCAGCCACCACCTCTTTTTTCCTGACAACAAGTAATGGCTCTTTTTTTTCATTTAGTGTGTCAAAGTTTGGTGGCAGGATATTGTATGATATAAAGGAGGCTGGGACAATAAAAGAATCAAAGGACACTTGTGCTGAGGACTGGATTGATGTCGCTAAAGAGATTGCTAATAATTATGACAATTATGATGGGTTTGTGGTCCTGCATGGCACAGACACAATGGCCTTTACTGCTTCTGCTCTTTCTTTCATGTTTGAAAACCTTGGCAAGCCTGTGGTACTCACCGGAGCACAGGTAAACTGGGAGATATTGAATGAGGAAACTATACTTAGGGGTCTTCCTAGAAAGGGACTATATATATATATATAGGGGACTAGATCTAACAGGCTTTATAGGATTTACATAATTATGTGGGACAATCTATGGTCTTTCTTGAATATATCTAGAAGTAAGAAGTTTATTGATTCTTTATTTATTTAAAGAAATATTTAACAAGGAAGCCCTTTTACAAATGTGGTTTTCATAGGGGTCCTTAACAAAATAAATATTTTGATTTGGAAGATGTTTTAGAATGGAACAAAATTCAGCCTTATTTTAGCCTTATTATACATTCAGGCCTTATTTTCTTTGAACGAGAAGTTGTGTGGGGTACCCCAAACTCCTCTACAGAGGGTTATACACCATGGACCTTTCCGTAAAAGGGGTACATGTAATCAGAGTCAGTCATGGAGACATTTAAAGTGGTTTTAACTTTTGAGTCTGTGGATGAAATCCTGTGATGTGACCATTCAATTTAACATGGTACTGTTTATATTTTACTATTATAGAAAATGAAATTTGGTATTATGTGTAATGTCTTGAATTCTCATTTTGGACACTTGTGGGAGTAAAAGGGTTAAATAGTTGTCCTTTTTCTCCTCTAACCCTATGCTTGAACAAAAAAGTATTAAACATGCTTATCAGCAGTAAAAATGTGAAGGGATTGAAGAAGAGGAGGAGCCCTTACTTCTTGCAGCTTTGCCTCAGTGCATCTCTCAGATCATTATAATTAGCATGAGAAAGAGACTGCTCATGAACATGGGGATATTTTACAGAGACATGGAGGTTTGTGTACTAATTAGTAAGAACTATCTCTGGGATTTTAGGGTATATGCATAGTATATATATCTTATTAGTTTTTTTGGTGTCAAGTATCCGTATATTTTATGAATTATAAAAATATACGGCAATACTGCACACCAAAATGATTTATTATCCAACTAAACCTTTTCCTTCTTTTTTTTTTAGTAGCTCGAAAGAAAACTACAAGTGTAACAGGATGAGCCTGTGCACGGTACTGTACAGTAACCAACTGTACAATATCGTGGGATATTTGTACTTGTTTCATCCACTTTCTGTACAATAACTTATTCAGTTGGATAATAAATAGCATTTCGGTTGATATCTCTGCCTGGCTATTTTGCAGACCCCAATATACGAGGAAGAGACAGATGCAAGAGATAACTTGGCTGGAGCTCTACTGTTTGCTGGGCAACATGCTGTCCCAGAGGTATGCTGCCGTTCAATCCCCATCCCTCCTAATAAAATGTTTAATTGTTTACTGTATTTAATTGGCGTGTGTATGTACATTCTGTAGGTGACAATTTTCTTCGATGGTAAGCTGTTCCGAGGAAATAGGTCCACTAAAGTTGATGCAAAGAGCTACTCTGTGTATGACTCACCAAGCTTTCCACCTTTGGCAAGACTGAGCAGCAATGGAGAGGGTAAGTACTACCAACTACTTTGTTTCCACAAAGCACTCCTAAGGACAGATCGTTGTAGCGTTCATATAGTAGCCAGTGGTCTCTTAATTTAGTGAGGCACATTAGTCTACTTGCTGTGGATTGGAGTCACTGTCTCTGTTTCCTTGAACAAGGAAATTTACTCTGCATCATCTTTGTGTGGCCTGTGCCCTCGTGACAGTTCATATGAGTGGTTCTGTGTTTGTCACATGTTCTTAGCGAGGTTTGTCATTTTTGTTGTGTTAGTTTGGTTATGGTCAATCCTTGGCGCGAATGTAGTTTTCCACGTTGTTGTTATTTTCGTTTTGCTGTGCACTTCAGGGAATTTGTATCGCTGAAAGAACACTTTACGGAACAATGGTGAAAGACAGCACATGGAACTCACGGAAGGAACAAATAATTGAACATTACGGGCATTTTGTGAAGATGTAACTTATGGTAAACAAGGAAAATATTGTGCGAAGTCGACAGTACTCCTTCCCGAATTAAAAGCAGTCGAATAGCAGTTGCATGTAATTCAGCAAAGGAATGAGTAGCATTCTACATGAGCGCAGTCGTGAAGTCGACAGGGAGGACTAATTACATGTAGGTGCTTCATACTGCCAGGATGCGTTATGATGCTTGAAATCGACGAAGGGATGCAGAATGTAAATTTTTAGGGTAGCACACAAGGTGAAAAATACTAAGATGGGAAGCAAAAAAAAAAACAGCAAAGCGCAAAGCTCCAGTCACTTAACATGTGGGCAAAGGAGTTAGGATAAGGATTTTGAATGGCACTGAACGAGTGGGACAAAAATTAACGTTGGGATTAGTGGGATTGGAAAAGTACCCTCTCACCCTTTTTACACCTCTATCAAAATATTTTCCTTAACTTGAACTTTTCTTTCTCGTAGTTGAATGGCAAGACTCTTTTGATCAAAACGGAAGCCAACGAGAAGGATTGTTTAAATTTCACACAAAGATGAGCCAGAAAATAGCATTACTACCCATGTTTCCAAACATTCCAATAGAGATGGTACAGTATAAGTATGGAATTTTCATCTTTTCAAGCCACTACCCTGGTGGAATTTTTGACCAATCAATAATCTGGTAATTTCTAGATAAAAGGGTGTTTGGGGCCAGCAATAGAGGGTGTTGTCCTGATGACGTATGGGAGTGGCAATATACCTGGCTGTAGAACAGACCTGATTGCAGCAATAGAGGATGCAGTACAGAGGGGCGTAGTCATAGTCACGTGTTGTCCTTGTCGTGGAGGGCCGCATGATGTTTCCATGCAGTATGTGGAACAGGTAGTGAACAATTAATGTATAAACTCAAGCCCCTATCTTAGTGGTACATGATAGGACGATCTATTTAACAATATAATATCAATAATATTTAAAGAGGATGCTCTAATCACATACAGTGGTGTTGTTTATTGTCTTTTCAATCTTCTTATGCTGAACTGAAAACTTATTTACTTATTTATGTTTTTCTTCCAATCCAGGGCCTTATCAACCTAGGTATTGTCCCCGGGGGAGACATGACAGTAGAATCTACACTAACAAAGCTTTCATTTGTTGTGGGAAAAGAGGAATTAACGCTGGATGACAAAAGAATGGTGAGCTGATCTCTTTTAATTTTGACATTTAGCGTGAGTAGGGGTTAGTACTGTATGCGAGCAAAGATAACGTTTTGGCGGCGGAGCCCCATTGAGCGAAGATTCCCCTCGCGGCCTCCCCGCAGCCTTGTTCCCAGGGCCCTTTCCGAACGAAAAGTAACTTAAGGTCCCTGGGAACGAGGCTAGACATCAGGGGCGGGGCCTGTTTCTCGAATCTCCCGATAACTTTCCGGGCCCGAAAACTATTTTAGGTGCACAGAATTCCCCAATAGCTTTTTTATTGATTCTGAAAGCTAAATTTTAATCTTTATAATTTCATGAAGCATATCGCTAAGTTTGCGCCAATAATTACCATTAGCTGATAAATAAAAGAGCTCGAAAAAATACTTATCGGGCCCGGAAAGTTATCGGGAGTTTCGAGAAACGGCCCCCAGGGCTAAGTCTGTAGTGTAAGCGGTCTGTCGCAAAAGATAAAAGGAGGCTAATTCTTATCTGTCTTTGCTTACTACTTTGAGAAAACTTGTCGGTGATACGGTTTTCTTTGGTTTCACAGCTTATGAAATCAAATCTCCGAGGCGAGATTTCGACTTGCAAAGTTTAACAAGGGACTGTTGACGCTGAATGGCACGCAACTAAAACCTCATAAAGTAAGTCATTTGTCCGACTGCAGTCTTCACTGGCTAAGATTCAGGCTCAAATCGTTCAAAGTGGCTTATAAGTCAGCTAAACAAGATTGAATGGTACTCTGAGGTTAAAGAATTCTAATGTGGGGCCTGGCGTGAATGGCGGGAAATGATCGCCCTAAAACGACCTATTTTGAGGGGAACCTACTCCTTTCGCGTTTCCGGCTCGTTTAGGCCTGGATTCTACTTTCACTGTTATTCAGTGGCAACAGTGGCGGTGACGTCACTGAATAACGCTCGCCGCTCCCACCCCAGGCTTCGTGCGGACAACTGGACGCCGCTTCAGACATCGCGCGGACAACGTAGCTAGCGAGAGTGGCCAGATACTAAAAGCTATAAATTAAAGGAAGTTAACAAAAGCGCGAGTAACTGTATACAGAAAAGTTTCGGACCATGTAATGTCCGTCAGACAATACCAGCGAGTTTTGACGTAATCTCGTAGATTATCAGCCGACAGCTCCTTCGCTGACATCAAACTACTTGAATCAGTGATATAAAAAGGCTAAGACGTTATAACTTTCCATTCCATGCAAAAATTCTTTCACAAAAAGTTGTAAATCCATTTTTAAAAAGTGTTGTTTTTTCGAAAAACGTAGAAATTTGATACGTAATGAAGTTCCCTATTGCTGACTATTAAAGGAAATAATTATAAGGACAAGTGATGCAATGTGATAATTATTGGGATAACGGATAAGACATTACTCACTCTGTTCGTCTTTCACCTGGCTCTGAGCTGCCGGTTAATTTTATTATTTTTGTTTCGACAAATGTCTTCCTCAGTTTGACTTTCTATTTCATAAATTGGACACTTTTTTCGAAAAGCTGAGATCTATTGGTTTTTTTTTTTTGTAGGCCAATTGTAAGGGTGGTAATTCTAGGAATAGCCTGATAACGTGCTTTCGTTTTGTTTCAGTACGCTCCTTGATTGACACCATTTTCTCAAACAATCATGACTTTCTTGAACGCGTTTTCCCGCGCTTGGCGCCTGCTGCGTCTATTTGCTTCGAATTCTGATTGGTTGACTGTGTTGTTTACGTCTGCTGTGATTGGTCAGAGTAATTTCTTTGGTTTTGGTTTTTTGATACTCAATTGAAAAGCGCTCTAAATTCTCATTTTATATTTCATTTCGTCGAATTCCCTATTCCATTTGGAACAGGAAAAATTGCGTTCAAAGTGCAGGGACCTCGATGTAGCTTTCCTAGTAAGTTTGCCTCCAGCCCCCTACACGCCAGGTAAACACTGTAAATTTAGAGGTAGCATTGCCATGCACTCGGACACTTAACTTTAATAAGGAGACGCTTCTCTCTCTTCAAAATAGCGAGAGAGAAAGAAATGAACTATATTGACAAACTAAAAGTTATATCAGATGAATAAAAGAAAAAAAAAACACGCTTTGTTTACACGTTTTCCTAAATTCCTAACCTTCGTACCAAAGTAACACCAGTTAGTTAAATTGCAACAGTTTTAAAAGTCCTACAGAACACCAGTGAATGCGACCAACTGAATGATTAGCCTTGCGACCAACTGAATTACCTTTACTTTCCACTTAGCCGAGTTACACATTTAACGTCTTTTTCTTCATTGCGATAAAGTGCTTTAGAATGCATAGTCAACTCAATGTTTTTACAGCTGTTCCGCGTTTTCCCACGTTCAGCAGTGTACTCGAAAGCCCTCTAGATCCTTATATTGTCTCGATAGGACCTACTCACAAAATTTTGTAATAAAACGTTGACGGAACTAGAAATGTGTAGCAGTCGTTTTGACTCCAGAACGCTATTAAGATGTAGTCACTCAGACTCCATTATTCATTTTTCCCTGATAACCCCATCCCCCATCCCCCTCCCCCTCTCCCCACCGCCCATCCACCTGCTTAGGGGAAGGAGGGTTAATCTTTAGGGGTATATCTTCTTTAAAGCCTTTTCACCATAAAATTTTCATGCCATATACACTTTAAATTTTAGTTTGATGTCGTTTCTAGTCAATTTAAAACTGAAAAATAGCATTTGAAATTTTGTGAGTTCAAAGTGCATACTAATCCTGGTCTGCGACTTCCCAGATAAATGTCATGAGGAAACCAGAGTCTTGTTTTGTGTGCGTAGCTCAAATTCGTTTACACTCCTCATAGGTACCAACTCTATGAGGAGAGTTGGTACCTATGTCAAAAACAGGAGATCGTTCAAAGACTCCAAGATGTCATACATTTTTGCTTTGTAATTTCTGCCCAAATTTTTCATCCCTTTACAGTACTTAGATTCAGTTTAACCGCTGTCCGAGATTTAGTCGCTAATTCGGCGACCCTTTAAAATATTAAATAACACATTTCCCTGTCCTTTTGTATACTGCAAGGACAAAGAGGGCACTAAATTCGAGCGAATCCTTCCCTTACAGCCCACTGTAGGGAGTACCCACTCCCCTTAGGGGGGGGGGGGGCACAAAGTTCTATGCTCTCTATGAGCAGTGTGACACCTGTCAGCTATTCCAAACTTTCTGTGTAAGTTTGTCACAACTGTTTATAAAACCTTACAGGTGCACACGCGCTACATCTGTTCTTTGTTTACATGTACTTTTACGCACAGGACATCTTTCAGGGTTCGTTTTCACACAGCTCTGCTGTGTTAGCTTTTCACAACAGCTGATTCTACGAAATCACGTGAATGTCCACTGTGACTGAGGGTATAATATGCTATGATACAGGCAGATATAACAGAAGCCTCGAATCACAAAGACGAACTGAGAGAAGCAAAGATGGAAGCGAGTTTTCGCGTCTTTGTCGCCCTGAATCTCATCGCTCTAGTTCTAGGACATGGGCGAATGATCGACCCAGCCAGCCGTAACTCCGCTTGGCGGTACGGTTTTAACACGCCAAGGCATGACACGGATAACGAGCTGAACTGCGGCGGGTTTAGCGTCCAATGGGACACTAACAAAGGCAAGTGCGGCGTTTGTGGAGATCCGTACCATTTCAAACCTGGAAAGGCACTGTACACCCACCCTGGACTGTACGCTACCGGTACCATCACCAAAACGTACAGGGAGGGCCAAGAGATCGATGTACTGATAGATGTGACCTCGAATCATCAGGGCCACTTTACATTCCGTGTGGGCAAGATCGGGACACCTCCCATCACACAAGAGAAACTGATACATCTGGTAAAGCAACCTAATGGAGCTACAAAGTGGCAGATCAACTCAAAGAGAAATAAAGTGTTTGAGATTAGACTCAAGCTCCCGGATGGTCTGACATGTGATCACTGCGTGATCCAGTGGTGGTGGCGTGTGGCGAACAGCTGGGGCTGCGATCCAGATGGCACGTGCGGAATGGGCAAGGGAGAGCAGGAAACCTTTGTCAACTGTGCTGATATAAGGATCACCAAAAACGACGGAAGTGTTCCCACGGATCCCCCAACACAAGCCCCGCCTCCTACTACCCAGGCTCCCACTGACGCACCTACAAGGCCTCTGCCCACCAACGCCCCCAACCCCGGGGGATGCAAAGCTACAGGGGCTTACACAGGGAATGCAGCCATGGATGCCTGGTGCCGGGACAATTGCGCTAAAGGTTATTGTCCTCCTTCAATTTGTGTGTGCCCCTAATGAGAGTAACTGTTACCTATGAATGATCAGTTGAATTTCGTGATAGATTAAGAGCTGGTAGATGAACGACACAATTGTGTTTAAAATAAATCATGGTTTAGAAAACCTTGCACGTTTGCTTCATTGATTTCATGTAGAATACAATACAAAAAGCGCGTCACATTCTCTGCGCCACCGGCTACTTCTACGAACGGCTGATTAGGAGGGCGAATTTTTTTCTTTCGCTTCCTTTTCCTGAGGCACCGACCTCGCATCCATCCATGCATGTTTTCATTCATTCATTCATTCGTTCATTCATTCATTCATTCATGATCATTCATTCGTTCATTCATTCATTTTTCTTTCTTTCCTTCTTTCTTCTTTTTCTTTTTCTTTTTTCTTTTTCTTTCTGTCTTTCTTTCTTTCCTTTTTTTCTTTATACAGCCGCAATAAAACAAGAGAAAAGTCTAAATACCTGAACTTTATTCCTTTTATTTATTTTATTTAGATTCGTCCGTTCGTTCATATATATATTTCTTTTCTTTTTTTGTTTGTTTGTTTGTTTGTTTGTTTCTTTGTTTCTTTCTTTGTTTCTTTCTTTCTTTTTCTTTCTTTCTTTCTGTCTTTCCTTCCTTTTTTTTCTTTATGCAGCCGCAATAAAACAAGAGAAAAGTCTGAATACCTGAACTTTAGATGCCATCTATGAAGACCGGAAAGTGTTCGTTCGAACTCCTAGCATTGCTAGACAGAAAGATACTCTCCATTTTTTCACCTCTAAACATTTACTTAACGTCTCAAGAAGTTGCCAAAGTTTCCAGATTTCTCGTTAAATTAGAATGAGACAGTTGAACGCAGCTAGAATTTATTGATGAAGAAAGTACGCATATTATTTGTCCCAAGGCGTTTTTTGACTGAATTAACGGCGACGTCAGCGAGAATTGCAGTATATCTGATCATGAACGCTTCCCCACGATTTTAACTTCTGGCCCCAGTTGTTTAAAAGTTGGATAGCGCTATTCACCGGATAAATCTCTATCCAGTGGATAACGCAATTGGCTTCCCTAGTACTTATCCACTGGATAGTGATTTATCCGGTGGATAGCGCTATCCAACTTTTGAACAACTGGGGCCTGGTATTATAGCCACATTAGACAAATTGTACGAATAGGAAAATCGTTAAGTAGTTTAAAATAAGGCGAGTTTATTTCTAGAAACGTCGCCGATGCGGTTGTCTAATGTCCCATTAACAGGAAGAGATCACACATTACCTTAAACCTAACTGAATGTTTAATCTAAAGGCAACTCACATAAATTAAATCCTGTAACTCACTGTGCTGTTCCAACAATAACTATAATTCTAATCATATCATTTACAAACGCAGTGGGAGGCAGGACAGTAACCCGCTGCACAGTTAGTAACGCACCACTGGTCCATGTTAGCCTGGCCCTCATATGCTCCTGTGGCTTTACACCCTCCAGAAGGAGCATCAGTCGGTGGCCCTTCAGTCGAGGGTCCTTGAGAAGAGGGGCTCTGCGTGGAGGGACTTTCTGTTGAAGAGGCTGCTGTGGTGGCTCCTGTTGTCAAAATAGGTGTCTGTGTGCTGGGCTCTGAACCATCTGCGGGGGTGATCTTGATATCTGCGCAGTTCACAAAGGTTTCTTGTTGCTTTCCCAGTCCAACTCCGCAGTTGTTGTCATCATCGCAGCCCCAGTTGTTTCCCACCGTCCACCACCACTGCAGCACGCAGTGTTCACATGTTAGTCCTTTCGGCAGTACAAGTTTGATGTGATACTTTCCATTCGCAGACGAGTGAAGCTGCCATGTGTTTGAACCATCAGGCTGCAACAAACGGTATTTGAGTTGTTCCTGGGTGATTGGTCGGTTTACGAGCTTACCCAGGCTGAAACGAAAGAATCCTTGATGATTTGAGGTGATTTTTATTGTAACTTCGATCGTCTGTCCTTCTTTGTAGGTTTTGGTGATGAAACTGTCCTTAGCGTAAGTGCCCGGGTAAACGTACTTAGGATTGCTAATGTGGTATGCGTCACCACAAACGCCGCATTTGCCGTTGTTCTGGTACCATTGTACGCTGTAACCTCCACAGTTTAACTCGTTATCTGTGTACTGCACTGGGCGTCCAGGGAAAAACCTCCAGGCGGAGTTTCTGCTAGCGGGGTCAAGCATCATTCCGTGGCCGAGAACCAAGGTAATCGCATTCGCAGCCACAAGAAGTCGTACGAACTCTTTCGGCATCATTTTTTTCTCTTCGGCGTCTTTCTCTTCTGATACAATTTAAAAATGAAATTCCGGGCTTTCTTGTATCGCTTATATTATTTCTAAGTGGTGCACTCAACTGAAACGCCTTTGTTTCGGTGTAAACAGCTGTTTTGCTTGACAAAAAATGATCGAATTGAAATCGTGAGATTGATTGCTAGCTACACATGAATAAACGAAGTATTTCTTTGCCTTGACATGTGCACGCTCCTTGCCTAAATACAATGTTGTGGGTTTATATTGTGTCAGCACATAAGTTCTATTCAACTGTGGCAGTAATTTGCGCAGCTTGAAAAAGGTTTTTCTGCTGCAATATCTCAAATCTAAACTAACATAAATAAGCCTTTAGAAAAGGCCAAACCATACCAATATTCTAATACAAAGAAGGGATGCATCATAATCTCTCGACCAATATCATAGCTTAATGCTAGTGAAGACACGTAAAAGTCCATATAAAGAACAAACAAAGCTAATAGTAGCCAATATTTGAAGACAAAAGTAGTTGCAAGAAAACCTCGACGATCTGTGGGCGGAGTCCAGACTGACTGCTCAAAAATCATCCGAAGGGGTCACTTTAGACAATGTCAACTCTTATTTACAATATTGTGTTTCCCTTTTTTGCAGGTTTATCCTTATAAGGGCAAACCTTTGAATAACATGTTGATTGCAACAAACTTTTATTGAACTTTTTTTTATTGTTCTTGTATTTGAAATAATGTGTTTGAAAGAGTACCCTAATTTAAAGTCGTCGACTATGTATAGGCTCTTTCTCTAAATATATCTTCTCACTTAATCCACAAAGTAAAGAAAATTAGCTTTGCTGATGTCTTGAAATTGACGAGGGAAATCTAAAAGTTAAGTAGAGAAAAAATGGCTTTGGAGCAAAAGGTACTTTGTTTGTATTCTTGATTTCCTATACATTGATCATGAAAAAATTATTCACTATAACATCTTATTCGAGTTTAATTAGTTTAAGCCACTACAAAACTGTCGATGAGAAAACATTCTAAATTTTTTTCTTTCTGAAACGTACCTATTATTTTGTCATTTGTGTGGCTTTCAAATGATTTTTGTTCCTTCCGGTTGTAGTTGTAATGCAGTATAAATTAGGCAAATAGTGTCGTATATGTATATTGTAAATAATCATAAACTTTAAGTGTAGTTTTTAGTCGCCTTTGATAAAACAACTTTATTTTTATAGTCGCTTTTTCTTGTAATGTTACTAAAAGGATATAGTGGTATAAAAATACTGATAAAATGAATTCACAGTAAATTAATGGTTGTATTAAGGTGTGCTGAGAAAAAAATTAAGATTCTGTGATAAGTAGACCGAAGAGTAAAATAATAAAACGGGTGTAATCACAGTTCCCTCGATTGCCAACAATTTAGACTGAGGAAGATGTTACATAGAATAAGTTTGAAATGCCATACTGAGTAAACACTGGTTACCCCTATTGATAAGTTCTGTAAAGTTAATTATTTAAGACTTACCTATTTTCTAAAAAGGAATTTTCAGGCTAATTTCTAGGAGCAGCACAGTATGCAAATTGCTTTCTTACGGGTGTATTTTTCAGGCGATGGTTGCCAAACAGAATATTGGCTTTGCCGGCGCGAAAGGAGAAATACATACATAAACATTCCATTGAGATATATTCCCATGTTCTTTCAAACTGTGCTACTTGTTTACAAAATTCGATAAAAATCGCTTCAAGAAAAACCGTTTTCACACTCCTCTCGTCACTTATATAAAGGATAACTTTAAGTAATAGCGACATAACTTTTCTTGATTACGGTAAAACATGTGTTCCAAGCAACTGCGCGTAAACTGCCTCGTCCCCAGGCGTCCCTCCTTATTATATGATGGTTCGCGTGGCATTGTGGGATAGGTGCACTGCAGCTTTGCTTCCTTCCCACGACGCCCAGCTCTCCCTGTTTGCCCGCGCTAAACTGGCGCCTGGGGACGAGGCAGGCGCGCAAGCGTCAAACGTGTGCAAGTTCACGAGCTCTCACGGCTGACTAGTTGTACCTTTTTGATATGTCATTTGACCAATCACTAATTGTTTTCTTTTGTTCCTTCCTTTATTCACGCTACGATTTGTCAGCTCATTGATCAGTTATCAATGACAAACGATACAGATATTTATCAGTTTTAAATTTCAGACAGTTAGCTAGGTAATAATTTCTTAGTGATTTTTTTAGTTATAGTTTATCTTGCAATTATTTAGCCTAGACGTCTTGAGTTAAACTAAGCTGTTCTTTATCTTTCATAATCAAACGAATACTCGTGTCTTCGTTCTCGCATGCTCACGTGACTGTCCTTTTTAACTGCACACGTACATGTGACTGGGACAGTAACCTCTCCCACAGTTTGTCACGCACCACCTGTCGATAGCAGCTTGTCCTGCCCAGGCCCCTGTTGCCTTGCAGTCACCGCGATTAGGAGCACCTCTTCGGGGAGGAGGTTTTGTTCTGGGGGAAAGGCGGCGGTTGATCACCACCCTACCATCACTTGCGGTGATTCTGATGTCTGCACAGTTGACTTCATTCTGGGTTTTATGGAGAACGTGAATACAGGAGATAAATGCTTCCTTCTATATCTGATCATGAACGCTTCCCCACGATTTCAACTTCTGGTATTTTAGCCACATTAGACAAATTGCACGAACAGGAAAATCGTTAAGTAGTTTAAAATAAGGCGAATTTATTTCTAGAGACGTGCCCGATGCGGTTGTTTAATGGCAGATCGCACGTTAGCTAAAACCCAACTGAATGTTTAATCTGGAGGCAAATCACATAAATTAAATCCTGTAACTCACTGTGCTGTTCTAATTACTATAATTCTAACCCTTTCAATTACAAACGCAGTGGGAGGCAGGACAATAACCCGCTGCACAGTTAGTAACGCACCACTGGTCCATGTTAGCCTGGCCCTCATATGCTCCTGTGGCTTTGCACCCTCCAGAAGGAGCATCAGTCGGTGGCTCTTCAGTCGAAGGTCCTTGAGAAAAGGGGCTCTATGTAGAGGGCCTCTGCGTGGAGGGAAGTCCTGTTGAAGGGGCTTCTGTGGTGGCTTCTATTGTTAAAATTGGTGTCTGCGTGCTGGGCTCTGAACCATCTGCAGGCGTGATCTTGATATCTGCGCAGTTTACAAAAGTTTCTTGTTGCTTTCCCAGTCCAACTCCGCAGTTGTTGTCATCATCGCAGCCCCAGTTGTTTCCCACCGTCCACCACCACTGCAGCACGCAGTGATCACATGTCAGACCTTTGAGGAGCACGAGTTTGATGTGGTAATTGCCATTTGTGGACGAGTGGAGCTGCCATGAGTTTAAACCATCGGGCTGCAACAAACGGTATTTGAGTTGTTCGTGAGTGATCGGTCGGTTTACTAGCTTACCCAGGCTGAAACGAAAGAATCCTTGATGATTTGAGGTAATTTTTATGGTAACTTCGATCGTCTGTCCTTCTTTGTAGGTCTTGGTGATGAAACCGTCCTTAGCGTAAGTGCCCGGGTAAACGTACTTAGGATTGCTAATGTGGTATGTATCACTAGAAACCCCGCATTTGCCGTTGTTCTGGTTCCATTGTACGCTGAAACCTCCCCACTTTAACTCGTTTTCTGTCTACTGCGCTGGACGACCAGGGAAAAATCTCCAGGCGGAGTTTCTGCTGGTAGGATCAAGCATCATTCCATGGCCGACGACCAAGGCGATCGCATTCGCAGCCACAAGAAGTCGTACGAACTCTTTCGGCATCATTTTTTTCTCTTCGGCGTCTTTCTCTTTTGATACAATTTAAAAATGAAATTCGGGGCTTTCTTGTATCGCTTATATTATTTCTAAGTGGTGCATTCAACTGAAACGCCTTTGTTTCGGTGTAAACAGCTGTTTTGCTTGAGAAAAAATGATCGAATTGAAATCGTGAGATTGATTGCTAGCTACACATGAATAAACAAAGTATTTCTTTGCCTTGACATGTGCGTGCTCCTTGCCTAATTAAAATGTTGTGGGTTTATATTGTGTCAGCACATAAGTTCTATTCAACTGTGGCAGTAATTTGCGCAGCTTGAAAAAGGTTTTTCTGCTGCAATATCTCAAATCTAAACTAACATAAATAAGCCTTTAGAAAAGGCCAAACCATTACCAATATTCTAATACAAAGAAGGGATGCATCATAATCTCTCGACCAATATCATAGCTTAATGCTAGTGAAGACACGTAAAAGTCCATATAAAGAACAAACAAAGCTAATAGTAGCCAATATTTGAAGACAAAAATAGTTGCAAGAAAACCTCGACGATCTGTGGGCGGAGTCCAGACTGACTGCTCAAAAATCATCCGAAGGGGTCACTTTAGACAATGTCAACTCTTATTTACAATATTGTGTTTCCCTTTTTTGCAGGTTTATCCCTATAAGAGCAAACCTTTGCTGAATAACATGTTGATTGCAACAAACCTTTATGAACTTTCTTTATTGTTCCTTTATTTGAAATGTGTTTGAAAGAGTACCTTAAAGAAAAGTCATCGAATACGTACAGGTTCTGTCTCTGAATGTATCTTCTCACTTAATCCCCAAGGTGAAGAAAATTAGCTTTGTTGATGTCTTGAAATTGACGAGAGAAATTTAAAAGTAGACAAAAAATGGTTTTGGAGAAAAGTGCTTTCTTTGTATTCGTGATTTCCTATATATTGAATGTGAAAAAATTATTCGAAAATTATTAATTTTTTTTTCTGAAACGTACCTATTATATTGTCGTTTGTGTCGCTTTCAACTGGTTTTTTTCTCCTTCAGTACAAATTAGGCAAATAGTGTAGTATATGTGTATTGTAAATTATCATAAACTTTAAGTGTATTTTTTAGTCGCTTTTGATAAAACAACTTTACTTTTATAGTCGCTTTTTCTTCTAATGTTACTGAAAAGAACATGGTGGGAGAAAAATACTGATAAAATGAATTCACAGTAAAACTAAGGGTGGTATTAAGGTGTGCTGGGAAAAAAATTGAGATTCTGTGATAAGTAGTCCGAAGGGTAAAATAATAAAACGGGTGTAATCACAGTTCTCTCGATAGCCAACAATATAGACTCGGAAAGATGTTTAACTCGTTATCTGTGCTCTGCGCTGGGCGGTCAGGGAAAAATCTCCAGGCTGGCAGGGTCAAGCGTCATTCCATGGCCAAAAACCAGTGCGATCGTTTTTCCCAGCTCCGTTGCTTAGGACAAAATAATCAAATTGCAACCGAGAAATTGAATGCTAGCTATATTTATACGTGTCCAAACAAAGTTTTTGTTTGCCTTACGTACACGTGCACGCCTCTTGCGTAGGTAAGGTGTGGTTGGTTTATATTGTGTCAATTGCAAGGCACAAGTTTTAATCAATCGCAGCAGGAACTAGGCAATTGGAAAAGGTACTTCCTGCTGCAATATCTTAAAAGTAAAGTAACATACATAAGCCTTTAGAAAAGACTAAAACAGCATTGATTCCAATACAGAGATTCATCATATTCTCTTGACCTATATTAGCACTTACTGCTTATGTCACACGTATAAATCCATATAAAGAAGGAATGATGCTAATAGTAGCTTATACTTGAAAACAAAAACAGTGAGAAAAACACTAGGAAGTTGGTTGATCTCAAGTTAGAACAACATTGTGGGCCGAGTTCAGTATCAAAACACTTACTGTCCAAAAATAATCCGAAGAGGTTCAACAAAGGAAAAAATGAGCGTCTGATCTTGAACTGGCCGCCCTACGAGTGAATCAACAAAATATTATGAAGCTTCACCAGCTTCACCTTCAATCATTAGATTATCAGATTACCTTCTACTAGTTTATTAGATAAGTATGATTAGTATTAGTGTTTATAGTCCTATTAGATTTTTTTTCGATTTTAATTTTAGTATATTGTTATTTTGTGTCCCCAAATTTTCGAAAATTGTTTCAAAATAATTTCAGTGTTATGGAGTATGTTTTTTCTCATTACACTTTGACAAACGAGGTTCGAGTTATCGAGGGCAAAATTATAAAGAAAATGACCTGAAGGGAATAGGAATTCACTTCGAGTTAGCGGGAGGTTTGAGTTATCGAGGGATCGAGTTATTGAGGGTAAAATTACAGTAAATATATGGAGCAATTCCAGGAGAAATCAATTTTGGTTCGAGTTAGCGCGAGGTTCGAGTCACCGGGAGTGAACTGTATAATTTTTATAGGAAATCACGACACAACGAAAGCACTTTTTTTCTCCAAAACCATTTTATATTCCACAAATTCAAGGTATCAATGAAGCTGATTTTCACTGTGAGGATTAAATGAGACGATATACATTTAAACAGTCTGGATTTCTCGATCATTTACTCTAAAACCTGGAAAAAAAGGAACGCAAGGCTTCGATCAATTATCAAACAGTCAGTATTTTGATACTGAACTCGGCCCGCAGTGTTGTTCTAAGTTGAGATCAACTGAACTTCCTTTAGTTTTTCTCGCAATTAATTTTACGTTCATATCTTGGCTAATATTACCATTCTTTCTTCTTAATATGGATTTGTAAATGCGGAGAAGCAGTAAGTACTTAATGAAAAGAATAAAGTTCAAGTGTTCAGACGGATTTAAGATTCCGCCGTACCAACCATTACCTGACTAGCAAATGGCCCGTTCGCTCAATTCACCCACACAAATTGGATACTTAACCCCTCTTAAATAAAATTTAGCTTGAAAATTAATAAATCTAAAATAATCATTTAAAACTATTCCGGAACTTTTCACGAGAGGCGATCCGATGTTCATTTTTGGGTAACTTAAAACAATCGAAAGAACCTTTATTAAACTCTTTTAGTTATTTCACTCTTCGGTCTATTTATCACTGAGAACTGAATTTTTTCCAGCGGACATGAATATCTCCGTTAATACATTGTGAATTCATTTAAGATGTTTTATTCTTACTTTCGAACATTCCTGAATATAAGGGCCTGGCTAAACTCATTAAAAAAGATTGCGGAAGCAAACTTTTCCCAGTTTAGCCTGAATCAATGGGGAGGAAAATCTTGCTTCCTGCACGCAAGCAGATGTTTTGAATAAGAGCTTGGATGAATAAGGAAACATTGCGGAAGCAAATGTTTCCTAGTTTAGCCACACAAAAAGACAAATATTGCAAACGAAAATCTTCTTTCCGGGACGCCAGGAAGTGTTTTTGAAGAAGGGCCTGGCTGAATGAAAAAACATTGCGGACGCAAATGTTTCCCACTTCAGTTTAGCCAAGCAAAAAAACAAATATTGCAGAGGAAAATCTTGCTTCCTGGAAGCAAGAAAATGTTTTCGAATAAGGGCCCAACTAAATTAGGAAACATTGCCGACGCATATGTTTCTCAGTTTAGCCACCAGAAAAACAAATGTTACGGAGGGAAGTCTTGCTTCCCGGCTTCAAACACTCACTTCCAAAACAAATGTTCCCCAGCTTCATACAAAAATTTGAATTTATCACCTGAGTTGATAAGGTAAACGGGCACTGTAAAGAAATAATGACAAAAATTATAACAATTCACTATTTACAGGCAAGTTTCAGAAAAAAAAATTTACTTGCAGTGCTTTCAAACTGACAGCTATCAGTTCTTAAAGTGTTTTAGTGAAAGTCTTTTTAATTCATAGATATTATTTCTTTATCGAAAGGTAAATAGTTTTTACAATTGATGTTTCATTTTCATTTATTCTTCATGATCGAAATCAAGTAAACAAAGAACGCACTTTTTTCTCCAAACCCATTTTTTGTCTACGTTTAAATTCCTCGAGTCAAGTTCGGGACATTATTAGAACAGATTTTGGCTGTGGGGGTTAAATGAGACGACATTATTTCAAATACAAGATCGTAAAAAAGTTCATAAAGTTTGTTCGCAATCAAGTATTATTCATGATCAAAGGTTTGCCCTTGTATGGATAAGACTGGGAAAAAAGAAAAACACATTATTGGAAATTTAAGTGCACATGCATTTTTTAAGAACCCCTTCGGATGGGATAGTTAGATTCTTTATTTAAAATACATCGTAGCCGTATGAGGCTGAATTGTGTATTAATTTACAATGAAAAATATATTAAAATCTAAAAATCTACACTATAGTTAAGGTAAACACATTTAAAAATAAGATTAAACTAGAAAAGGGGTATCATCTAAACTACAATTAAAAACACTTATGATCTATCAGCTTGATGACATGAAGCCATCAAAAAGCTATTTTTGAACCTATTAGTCTTATAATGCGGGAGACTATACGTGTGCAGGCGCCTTAGGTTGAATCGTGTGGAAAATGCTGGCGGCAAAAGCTTTCTGATGATTTTTGGACAGTAAGTGTTTGGATACTGAACTCAGCCCACAATATTGTTCTATGTTGAGATCAACTGAACTTCCCCGAGTTTTTTTTTTTTTTTTTTTTGAAACTATTTTTGTCTTCAAATATTAGCTACTATTAGCACTGTTTCTTCTTTGTATGGATTTATAAGTGTGACGAGAAGCAAGTACTGACATTGGTCAAGAGAATATGATGCATCTCTTCTTTGTATTGGAATCAATGCTGTTTTAGCCGTCTTTTCTGAAGGCTTATGTACGTATGTCGATACTTTAGTTTGAAGATATTGCGGCAGGAAGTAACTTTTCCAATTGCCTAGTTCCTGCTGCGATTGATTAAAACTTGTGCCTTGCAATTGACACAGTATAAACCAACCACACCTTATTTACGCGAGAGGCGTGGGTGTATCAAGGCAATCAGAAATGTATATATAGCTGGCATTCAATCTCTAGATTTCAATTTGTCCCTCTTTTCCTACGCAACAGAGCTGGGTAAGACGGATCAAAGGTCTTTCAGTTAAGATCAAGTCTTTGAAATAACATAATCTCATTTTTGCATTGTATCAAAAGAGAAAGACACGGAGGGAAAAACATGTTGCCGAAAGAGTTCGTTCGACTTCTTGTGGCTTTGAATGCGATCGCCTTGGTTCTCGGCCATGGAATGATGCTTGATCCTGCCAGCAGAAACTCCGCCTGGAGGTTTTTCCCTGGTCGCCCGAGGCAGTATACAGACAACGAGTTAAACTGTGGAGGTTTCAGCGTACAGTGGAACCAGAACAACGGCAAATGCGGCGTTTGCGGTGACGCATACCACATTAGAAATCCCAAGTACGTTTACCCGGGCACTTACGCTAAGGACGGTTTCATCACCAAGACCTACAAAGAAGGACAGACAATCGACGTTACAATTAGGATCACCTCAAATCATCAAGGATTCTTTCGTTTCAGCCTGGGTAAGCTCGTAAACCGACCGATCACCCAGGAACAACTGAAGTACGTTCTGTTGCAACCTGATGGTTCAAACACATGGCAGCTCCACTCGTCCGGGACTGGAAAGTTCCGCATTAAACTTGTTCTGCCGAAAGGCCTGACGTGTGATCACTGCGTGCTGCAGTGGTGGTGGACCGTGGGAAATAGCTGGGGCTGCGATAATGGCGGATGCGGTTTGGGGCGCGGGAAGAGACAGGAGACCTTCGTTAACTGTGCAGACATCAGAATCAACGGAAGTGGTGGCAGGGTGGTGATCAACCGACGCCTTCCCCCTAAAAAAAAACCCCCTCCCCGAAGGGTTGCTCCTAATCGCGGTGGCTGCAAGGCAACAGGGGCCTGGGCAGGACAAGCTGCTATCGATAAGTGGTGCGTGACAAATTGTGGGAGAGGCTACTGTCCCAGTCACATGTGCGTGTGCAGTTAAAAAGGACAGTCACGTGGTCATGTGAAAACGTAAACACGAGTATTCGTTTGATTATGTAAGATAAAGAACAGCTTAGTTTAACTGAAGAGGTCTAGGCTAAAGAACTGCAAGATTAACTATAACTTGAAAAACGCTGAGAAATTGTTACCTAGCTAAGTGTCCGAAATTAACTGATAAATATCTGTAACGTTTGTCACTGATAATTAAAGATACCATTACCATCACAGTGCTTTCCTTTTAAGTAATATCAGAAACTCATAAGGACTTGAAACGTGTAACTCGCATATTAGGTTTTGACTAATGCTTGTAATTATTCATTTTCGCAAGTACCATATTTGGAACATGAGGAGAAAGAGAACTGACCAATCAATTTCGTGAACGACGTGACGTAATTTCACACCAAGTTCGCCCGCTTGAATGGCTGACAAACGGGGGAAAAACAAGCCGACAAAGCTTTCAAACGTTGGAACGACAAAGAGAAAAGAAATTCTGGTTTCAAAGACCGAGCAGGAAATTTTCAGGCAACAAAATTGGTAATTGAAACAACATCGAGCAAACTGCTGGGGTTAGAAGTAGATCAGACTGCGAAACCAAACAAAACTAGTCTAGCGTTGTGTTTACGATTTCTTTCACCTTGGCACCATCAAGAAATGTTCACAAAAGGTAGGTTTTACACGGAAAAATTTTGACACCAAAATATCAAGACATGATACACAAATATTTAACACAGTAAAATTGAGGAGAACCGTTTACTAATGTTTAAGTGTCCCATGTCACACATTTTCGGTTGATCGCTACCAAAATCAAGCTAAATAATTGACTGAATAAGAAAGGACGACATTTTTTTCGGCTTTATAAGCTTACTACACAAGATAACATCGTTTTACCTGCAGTTGATGTAGCACTGGGTTCAAGCAGCTTTCAAATAAAGAGATTGTAATGCAAAATAAGTTGAATGTTTGGTTCATTGTTGTTTTGACACATTCCGTCCGAGGCCTCTGAACCTGTAACCGCTACGTTTTGTGTTCGTTTCCACTCCGCATCTTCAATGCTGAAATCATACTGTAGCTTTAATCCACCGTGGACGATGAATACAACAGTTTTTCAGGAAACGTCAAACCTGTACCACATTTTAGAGCCAATACTTGGAAGACTTTTTCAAAAAATTATTCTCGGATGTTCATTTCGAAGCAGTTTCGCTGATCCATTCAGCTTTGTAAAGAAACTCTGCAACACGGTTTTGGCGCCTTTTTCTTTCAGTCATGTGATCCATTATTTTCCCTTTTTTCCTTTCCGGTTTTTTTTTTCTCGTTCCTTCTTGATTTTTATGGTAACTAGTGATTGAGTTTTGAATCAACTGCGCATTGGTATCGCTTACAAGCTCAATTTTTAACGGAAGCAAAACTGCAGCATCGTAGACTGGAGCGAGGGTTTCCAAATATGGTAGTTTGAAAAATGAATATTCACGAGCATCCAGATAGAACGCGAGTTACACGTTTCAACTCCTTATGAGTTTCTGGTAATATAGCTTTAAAACGCCAACTACGAAAATTGTCAGATGTTTAAATTTTGGAAAAATGAGTGACAGTATTTTGACCGAAACGTGTGTTCCACTGGAAAAGAGATGTTCAAAAATCAAAATGTCCGGGCCAAATATTTTCTCCGAAAAGTACCCCAGAACTGATTATTGAGCCAACAAATCGTAGCGTGAGTGAATGGTTCCAAAATTGTGTTTTTCTTTTTTCCCAGTCTTATCCATACAGGTGATAAAAGTTCTCTCGATATTTTAAGTTGCCGAAAATAAACATCGGAACACCTCTTCCGGAATAGTTATGACTGATTATTTTAGACTTATTACTTTGCTGAAAAGGAATTTTTAAGCTAAATTTTATTAAGGAGGGGAAAGGTAAAGAAATTGCTTTCTTATTGGTGAATTGGACGAACGGAGCATTTGAAAGTCGGGTAATGGTTGCTAAAATCTTAAATCCATCCAAATACTTGAACTTTATTCCTTTTATTCAGTACCTACTGCTTATCACATTTATAAATCAATATAAAGCAGAAAAAATGGTAATACAGCAGAACCGCTTTTAGGCGATCACCCAAAATGTCAAGCCTAAGTAATCGCTTACGGGAAGGGGGATCGCTTACGAGAGGGGGGTCGCTTACGGGAGGGGGTCGCTTACGAGAGGGGGGTCGCTTACGAGAGGGGGGTCGCTTACGGGAGGGGGGTCGCTTACGGGAGGGGGGTCGCTTACGGGAGGGGGGTCGCTTACGGGAGGGGGGTCGCTCACGAGAGGGGGGTCGCTTACGGGAGGGGGGTCGCTTACGGGAGGGGGGTCGCTTACGAGGGGGGTCGCTTACGAGAGGTAAGACCACAGGTAGTCGACTTTTTTTTGTTTATTAGTTTATCTAGTTTCAGAGGTTTACTTTCAATAATCCATGCACAGACTGGCTTACAGCCAAAATGAGGTGTAATATCTCTTTAGGGGATACAACTACTAACAGAACTACTCTACATAATCTGCACCGGTTAGACAGGACCATGTGTCAAATGGTCGGTTACCGAAGGTTACGAACAACGAGAAAATTCGAAATGTCAGCCCAAAAAGTAGCCGCTTACGAGAAGTGATCACCTACGAGAGATGGTCGCCTACGAGAAGTTCCAACGGCTATAGTGATTTCACTGAGAAAATTTTGGTATCAGAAAAGTGGTCGCTTACAAGAGGTGGGCGCACAGGGAGGTTCGACTGTATTAGCTAATATTTGAAGACATAGTAATAAAAGTAAATCTAAACTTAGAACAACACTGTGGGCCAATTCAGTATCTAAACACTGAATGTCCGAAGTGGTCCTTAAAAAATTTACATGCACTTTAGTTTGCAATATTGTGTTTCCTGTTTTGCACGTTTATCCGTATATCTCTGAATACTGCGCTGATTGGGACAAAATTTTATGTTTCTTTGTTTTTCTTGTATTGGACAAAGTGTTTTAAAATAAAAGTAATGGTTTTGGAGAAAAAATGTTGCTTATAGATTGAGCATGAAAAATTATCTGAAAGAGTCACCTAATTCACTAAAACATCTTATTCGAGTTTAGCTAGTTTAAGATCTGATACGTAAAGCGACAACAAAACTGTTTATTAGAAAACATTACTGCCTATTATTTTGTCATTTGCGTCTCTTTCCTCTCATTTTTCCTTTCTTTCCGGTTGTGTATTGTGAATTTCGGTTGTTTTTTTGTTAGCCATAGCTCACCTCTACAGAATATACGTACATATTTTCTGGAAAGGAATTTTTCAGGCGCGGGGTGCAGTATGCAAATTACTTTCTTATTGGCCTCGCGTAAAAAGATAAATATACAGCTATTTCAATTGACTTTGTCGGAAAACCTACGCGACAAGACTGCAAGGTGATATGGGTAATTTGTTCATAAACTTACCAAACGTAGCTATGGCTCACCTCAACAGAAAATAAATCACACAAACAAGTGTTTATGGTACTTTCACCCATCCTATGACAGTAACAGCCGTGTTATTACAGCGGGATCACAATAGGTGCACAGCTGCCCATACTAACTTTCGGTCTCGTCGCGTAAGTTCGAGGCTTTGAAATCCGACAACGTTAATTGAAATAGCTGTATACATAAACATTTCTACGTTTTCATACTCCTCGTGTCCATTTTTTTGAAAGGATTGTAACTTGCCCTGGCTGAGGTAATACATGTGCGCTCCAGGCAAAGTGCGCGCAAGCGTCGGTGTGTGCAGGTTCACGGTCGTTTACAGCTGACTGGTTGTACCTTCTTGATATTTTACTTAATAATGTGCCTCCTAATACAGATATATTTTGCAAAGGTTATGACTATAGGGAAAAAATAGGTCTTAGCAAGGGTTATTGGAATCCGAAAAGAAAAATGTGCGTAACCACGCATTTTTCAAAGATAATTAAGCAACCATAATTCTAAAAAAGCGTTAAAATACAAAGAATGTATGGCAATTTCTTTCCAAATTTAAGCTCAATTATCTCTGAAAAATGGTTGGTTACCCCGAATTTTCTCTTTGGATTCTGATAGCCCTTGTTAAGATCTGCTTTTTCCACATAGTCATAAACCGCGCAAAAACATTGTTGTATTGGTGGGCAAATTCCAATAGAAACCCGAATATCCCGAGATGCGCAGAACGTATGCGCAGTAACAAACCAGGCACCGTCCTTAAAGGAGGTCACTCCAAAAACAGGGTTTTTAAAAATTGCCAATAAAAAGATAACACTATCTTTCTAGTGGCGATTTTGAAAATACCGTTTCTGGAGTGACCGTCTCCTTTAAACACTCGCCTATTGTTTTCTTTGTTTCTTCGTTCATTCGCCCTACGAGTTGTTGAGTCATTCATCTTACACAGTTCTTTTAAAAAAAGAAATGGATATTTTGATTTTTAAGACGGGTCTGTAGGCACCTTCTTATAGTTCTGCAAGATTCTGATCATAGTAGGTTGTTCAAAGTCACGATGGTTTATTGGTTGCTTAATGATATCCTATGGGTGTGGGGACGAAAGAGGGTAGGTGCTTTTGGGGACGAAAAGAGGGGACGAAAGAGGCTAGGTGACGAAAGAGGACGAAAGAGGTAGGTGCTTTTGGTTTCCTTGGGGAGATGGCTGTTTTTGCAATGCCTTCATCACGCTTGTTGTACATGACAATTTCTTGGACATTATACGGACCAAAATATGCCATTTAAGAGGTGAAAACAAATGGGAAAACTCTAGAAGACTCCATCCAAATGGACCGTACTTTGAAATACATTGAATGTCCCAAAGCAACAAATTAATTGTTCTAGGATAGAATATAGCATTTTCCTCAAGCAGAAGGCTTATCCGAATGTCGGCAACTGAAAAATGAGGCATACATTTCTGAGGCTCTTTAAGCCCTTTTCTGGGCTCGCAAGTAAATTACCCGCATAATAAGTAATGGTAATTGGACTGAGTGGAGTACAATTCGTATATGTAATCGCATGAGGCCGAGTAGAATTAAGTACAAATTTTCACGCGTATTTTCAAAGTTTTCACCTATAACCTAAATAACAAAATCCGAGATTAGAAAATCTATGTACCCTTTGGGGATATATTTTTAATTATCAGTTTTACAAGCAGTGGAGAAACAGCTATAAAAAAAACCCATTTCAGTGCACCTGATTGACGCGCGCGCAGCGTAGCTTTCCGATTACAGCTATCCAATTACAAGAAGTTCAAATTGGACAGCTGTAATTGGACACCCACGTGATCACCCTCCAATTACGTATCAAATAGGCGCGCGGAGAACCAATCACATTAGAGCATTTTGTTATAGATACGATTATGAATTTTATTTGGTTATGAAAAAGTCCGTCTTTAACGTATTCAGACTGGTTATTCCAATTCACGCACTTGAAATCTATGTCTAGCTCGTATAAAGAGGGAACATAAACGCTAAATCTACACTGGGTTAATTTTGTCGAATCAAAATGCAAATGCAATTATATAAAAGATTCTTTCAAGAGAAATCTTTAACTCCGTGCGTTTAGTTGGGGATCATTTTTCGACAAGAAACGCAGGTAACGCAATTCTATAAAACGCATGACATTTCTTACTGTATTGACTGTATTGCGAACTACTGAAAATGTGAGGGCTGTTGGAAAATTCATAGGTTTAACTCTAGCAACTAAGGTTCGGTTTGAAGTTCTTGCGGGTTTTCATTTTTGCTATATGTATTTTTGTAATTTTAAATGTTAAGCCTGTAGCTCACAAACTTGGTGGCTCACAAAAACTCTAGCTGGTAAGGGCCCGTCTTTGATAAACCGCAGGTTTTCTTGTTGGACATGTCTTTACACTCAAACTATTAAGAAAACCTTGAACACTAAAAATATTTCTGGAATGTTCATTGTGTTTTGACCAATCACATGCGAGACCTTGGAACCGCAAAAAATGAATGGTTTTCATAGTCACGGAACAAATTTGGTTCTCAATTGTTCCGAAAGACCTTTATCTTAACTTACAAGAATTTAAATTGTTATTTCCTTCTACCTGAGAGCCGCATGCACTAAGGGAGCGAAAAATGTGTGCGTGGTTTTTGGCTTGTTGTGACTGCATTGTAGCAACGGCCGAGGATTGTCGAAACCGGCGTTCGTGATTCTTCAACAGCCTGGTGTACCGTTGCTAAATTTGAAAATGTGTCATTTTCAAAATTTGTAAATAGACGTTGTATGATGCAAGCCCGGCGCCAAGGCATGGATGATTCGGCCTAAATGAATCTATTCAGCTGTGCTATCAATGGGCGAATTTGGAGAGAGAACATTGCAGTTTTTACATCAAAGTGAAATAACTGCCGCTTGAGTTGCTTTTATTTGGAACCTCGGAAACACTCATCGTTGCATCGGCTTGTCGAAAACTTTTATTCTCCAAAAAGGCTCAAACCTATTTTCGCTTGCGTAGTGCGTGTGCCTCTCAGATAGAAAGGAATAGCAATTTCAATTCCTGTAAGATAACGATGAAGATTAAACCTTGATGTCTTTCGAAACAAATCGAGAACCAACTCGATTCCGTGACTGAGAAACCATTCGTTTTCTGCGGTCTCGTATGTGATAGGTCAAAACGCACATTCCAGGAATATTTTCAGTGTTCATGGTCAGTTCTTACTTTGAGTGTAAGTGTTGCACGCACAGATTTCGAGACAGACTGAAGTAGAACATCTTAGGGGCCGACCATTTAACTCTTGACTCTTGAGGGGGGGGGGATGATTTCTGGTCAGCAAGCTTTTTTTTTTCTAGCAACCTGGTGGGCAGGATATTTTTTCCCTTCTAAATGTTCTGCAGAATATTTTTTTCCTCTTCATTTCTCTGCAGGATTTTTTTTCCTCAAAAAAGTGTCATGTGTTTACATTTACAGAATGTATTTACATTTACATTGTGGTTATTGTTGTAATAGTTCAATATGGAGCTGCAAAGCCTTAAAATGTTGTAAGCTATACAAAATCATGCTCTACAAAAACATGTTTTTTTTGGGGGGGGGGGATTTATTCTTTTTAGTAGTATTCAATTTGGGCGTTTTGACGCATAGATTGAAGAGGAATTTTTTATTATAAAATCAGCTATTTCAAGACCTTATTTGGAGATTTTAAGCAATCATGTCTGTGATTTTTAATCGGAGAATTCGAAAGAATTCTTGGTAGAACACTTTTTTCGTATTGATAAGCAATAAAAACAAACAGCACTTGAAGAACACTACAAGCAAATATGCAAGTCGGTAGGCTAACCGGAATGTTGTTTGGCTAAACCAGAGTGTGATTTAGGCTAACTGGAGTGGCTCGCTGGCTCACAGATTGTCGGACCCTATAAAGCTAAGAATGCATTGCACATTCTGAAGCATAACCAACTCCAGAGTTTAAAGGGAGCAAGGGAAGAATGGTTGCAGTTTTGCTGGGATTTTGTAAAGTCCCCCTGGAATGATGAAATAGCTTTGCAACATTTTTTTTTCTTGCTTGCAGCAGTGCAAGAATTTTTTTTCTATTTCATTTGTGCTGCATGCAATTTTTTTCTTCCGACAAGGGCTTGCAGGAAATTTTTTTCGAAATCATCCACACCCCCCCTCAAGAGTTAAATGGTCGGCCCCTTATATATTTTTTTAACATTCGAACATTTTCGTTGTTTACGTCTTTAAAGAAACATTACTTCAAGCATCCTGATGGTAATGATATCTTTAATCATCAACGACAAACGATACGGATATTTATCAGTTGTTTCGGACATTCAATTGGGTAACAATATCTTAGTGATTTTCAAGACAATTAATCTTGCAGTTCTTTGGTCTAGACCTCCTCAATTAAAATTGTTCTTCATCTTACATAATCAATCGAATACCCATGTTCTTCTTCTCACATGATCACGTGACTCTCTGTTTAACTGCACACGCACATGTGACTGGGACAGTAACCATTCCCACAATTTTCCACGCACCACTTGTCAATAGCAGCTTGTCCTGTCCAGGCCCCTGTCGCCTTGCAGCCACCGGGATTAGGAGCATCCGTGGGGAGAGGGGTTCTGGTCATGGCTGGTTCTGTTGGGGGAGGGGGTTTTTCTGTAGGGGGAGAAGGTGGGTCAGTCATCACGCTGCCATCACTTGCGGTGATTCTGATGTCGGCGCAGTTGACGAAGGTCTCCTGTTTCTTACCATGCCCCACACCGCATCCGTCATTGTCGCAGCCCCAGTTGTTTCCCACGGTCCACCACCACTGCATCACGCAGTGCTCACATGTCAGGCCTTTGGGAAGCAGCAGTTTGATCTTGAACACGTCATTTCCAGAAGTGGTAATCTTCCATTTTTCTTGGCCGTCAGGCTGCTTCAGAACATACTTCAGTTTTTCTTGCGTGATGGGAGGTTTGCCCAGCTTGCCAACGCGAAACACGAAGAATCCCTGGTGGTTCGAAGTGATATCTACCACCACTTCGATCTTCTGGCCCTCTCTATACGTCTTGGTGATGATCTGATTTTTGGCATATTTCCCTGGGTAGATGTGGGGTTGATCTTTCTTGTGGTACGGGTCTCCGCACACCCCACATTTCCCATTGTTTGTGCTCCACTGGACGTTAAAACCCCCGCAGTTCAGCTCGTTATCTGTGTAGTGGGCTGGGTTTGGAAAACCGTACCTCCACGCGGCGTTACGACTGGCAGGATCAATCAGACGGCCATGGCCAAGCACTAAAGCGACCAGACAAAGACTGAACACAATACCGAGCTCTTCGCGTAACATGACCAATCTACCACGCAGCAAGACAGATGAATGCGAAATGAGCTCTAGAAAGTGGATGATATTGAATTTAACAACGGACCTCACAAAATAGCTGATTTTTGTTTGCTTCTGTCAGTAACCTCAAAGACAGCTGAATTTGCTCGAAAAGCTATACAGCCGTGAAAACTGGCAGCTTTTTAATTGTGCATTTGTTGTGTTTGCTTCACACCTGCTGAACGCTTCATCTCACTTTACACAGAGTGCTCTATTTTGTATGAAGGAGACATTTTGTTGTCATTTATGATTACGTAGCTGCTAGGTGCTGAACAGCTGAGCATTCTTTGATGTTGAAATTTTCATAGAGGGAAGGAAATATTTCAAGGTCAAATTGAATTTGCGTCAGCCACATTCGGAGAATTTTTATGTTTCTCAATGTGCTTGTAAAGGAGTCGGCAGGTATAGCCAACATCATCTTCATCGCATAGATCACTAGTCTCAGCCGTTCATGGGGTCGTCACGCAACGCTCCTCCCCACAGATTAACTAGGGGTGGTTTGGCTTGTACCACTTGGGTGCCTTTTGCCTGTACAATTTTTTTTTCTAAATTGAGTGGGAAAGTAACAAACAACCTGCTTCTTTATAACGATAGCCCAATTTATAATTTATAAGTGCCCAAGCATTTGAACTGACGCCAGAAGTGGCCTTATTTTCTCACAAACCATCCTGCTTTTAATATATAAACGACGATGTCCAGAAGCTTCATTTGCATATGAAAAGCAGGAATCTGTATCAAATCAGAGTCAGCTGTAGCCTCGCTTCCACTCAGAGGTCAGGTTACCAAGCACACAACTGTGAAATGTGCCATTACAACATAAAATGGTATTTAGTTTTGGTGAACGGTGTTGTGTTGCTTGTTTCAAATTTAGCCTGCGTGACTGGCGGTATTGTATGCGCGCGAAGGTCAAGTTTTGGCGTCGCCACGAGCGTTAGTGCCCGGGGGTATTCTGTGAAGTTTTGGGCGCGAATGTGCCACTAGCACTCCAAAACCCTTTTCCTGTACCAGAATTTGGTATACCAAATGACCCTACCCTAATCTCGCCGAGGGTCAATTCCTATTCTAGACTTAACCTAAGCCTTAACGGTGGCGAAAATGAAATTTCTCTTTACGTCATCAGAACTTACTCAAACATTCAAGCGATGAGAATAAAGGAAGTGATCACCAAGGATAAGGCGTCTTGATATTCAAATTCTCCTTACTAGTTCCACAAGAAACCTGGGAAGAACAGAAAGGAGAATATATATTTTTATATCAGGGCAGTGTTAATTCCTCATACCACTGACCAGTTTCCCGATAATTGATTTCCTATTCTCGACCAAAGCTCTTTGATTTCGCGGCATCATGTTTGCGCATTTGCTACAATGTACGTGAGAGACCCTGGAGCATGACGAAAAGGACTGGATACTAGTGCAAACGCCGCTTTTTAGAAACAGATCACAAAAAGAAAAGCTCAAGCGATAGTCTTCTTTAATATTCACTAATCAAAGGGCAGTAACACGATAAACGTCCCGTACAATCCACTGTAAAAATAATGCCCTACAAGCACTCTCAGTTTTCTAACAAGCACACATGTTGCTTGGGCAGTAACCGCTGCCACATGATCGCCGGCACCAGTCATCCATGGACGCGTTTCCTTGCCAATGACCGATAGCCTTGCATTTGCTGGGATCAGGTGCGTCTGTAGCGGGGGGCTTTGTCGTAGGGCGCGTTGTTGGGGGAGGGAAACGTGTCGGTGGAATGCTCCCGTCGCTCTTAGTGATGGTGACGTCAGCACAGTTGACGAATGTCTCTTGCTTCTGATTTCCGCCCAGGCCGCAATCGGTTGGGTTTGTACAGCCCCAGTTATTCCCAGTCCTCCACCACCACCGGAGAACACAATGGGCGCAAGTTAAGCCAGCGGGTAACTTGAGTTTAATTTTGAACACATCGTTTCCAGAGCCTAAAAGGAAACACTATCGATATCAATACAGCAACAATAACAACAACTACTACAACGAAAAAAAAAAACATAAAGGACATGCAACACAAAATAAACTGCTGTGGCACTTTTCATGCCGGATTACTGATTGCAAGGCTGGTACTAAAACAAAAGGCCAGATTTATTGGACGATATTTTAATAAGTACAACTAGTGTTCTTGAAGGCCAGGGCTACAAAATAATACAATAACGTTTCAATAGAAATCAGTGAACAAAGCCTTTTTGATGTAGCACCAGGAGCACTTTCCTGTTCTCCTTGTTATTATGATGAAATCCTCAAGTGCATAAACCATTCAAATGAATAGATTTTCTTTAGACTGTTAATTATGCTCTATAAATGGGTCTACATTGTAGTTCTAACTTTTGAGAACATCTAAGTGGGTCTGCAGGGCCGGTTTTAAAAAAATACTCCCGGCGTTTCGATCTCGGACCTTTTGAGAGGGAGAGGGTTAACTGCTGGGGCCAACTAGATTTGGTGAACTCTGCATATTTTGTTCGACTGTACCTTTGGGCAGTTCCCAATGATCCGTGCCGTCTGGCTGCTTCAGCTGATAAATTAACTTTTCCTCAGTGATAGGCGGGGCACCCAGCTCACCGATCCTAAAGAAAAATGTTCCCAAGTGATTGGACGTTATCTCGATCAGAACCTCGATCTCCTGGCCTTCTCTGTAAGTCTTGGTGATGATATTATTGGCGTATTTTCCGGGGTAGACATGGGGTTGGTCCTTCTCATGGTACGGGTCTCCGCACACCCCACATTTCCCATTGTTCGTGTTCCACTGGACGTTAAACCCGCCGCAGTTCAGCTCGTTGTCGGTGTAGTGGGGCGGGTTTGGAAAACCGTACCTCCACGCGGCGTTACGGCTGGGTGGGTCGATCATGCGACCATGACCCAAGACTGATGAAACCAGATTTAGAGCAACGAGAGTCTTGAAGAGCACTTTGTATTCCATGGCTTGCTGACACAAGATGGTAGATCTCCAGTTTTCAGGCGTTTTTTAGCCGAATGAATGACAAGTTGCTGACATTAACTGTATAACACTGCAAACAGATATGACTCGGCACTATCTTATTCAAATATTTCACACAGGGAATGATTCTGTGTTGGAACACTATCCCTACTGTTTTTCAGATTTTTGTAGTTCTGTCAGATTTTGAAATAAACAGGCGACACGCACGCCCGTTATAATAGAAAAATGAAGGGCGAATAAATAAATTGATTGATTAAAAAAAACTAACTCAGCTGTAATTCATGACACACACGCTTCACGCGCTTGGCATTTGTCAATTTTCGTCACTGACGTCACGGACAGATCACGTGCTTGGCAGGTGCTCATCCTGTGTACCTCCAAACCCGAGCCTACACAGAGACGTCTCTTACTTCCTTCCTTAGCTGAAGAAAATAAAAGACATGGATACAGGCCACAAAAGACCGAAAAACTAAATAACAAAAGTTAATTATTTTTGTAAAATAGAAAGAGTAAGTCATACAACGCTCTACTCGAAAAACTCACTTGAAGCCACTTTTTATTCAGGCAAATGGAAATAGACACGCGTTTTGCAAATGTCTCACCTAATTTTGGACGAGATTAGGGCCACTTGGAATGTGATTTAAACATAACTGGAACTGAATAAAACTTCTTTTTTTTAGTTTCTACAAAAATCATCATAAATATCTCAATCTGATAACTGTCATAAAAGCTATGGCAATGTTTCTAGGAAAACATCATTTTTTTCTCATTTCGATTTCTTCATTTTTAAACCTGAACAAGTATTTGTTTATACGACAGCAAACTCAAAGCTTCTGTGGATTTTCCTTCGTTTTATTTTTTACAATCCATTGGAACAAAGAAACTATAAAAATAACAAATGTGATTCGTTAATACCCCACGACTTTCGTATGGGATTCATAATACCATAAATTTTACACAGTCGTAATAATAACATTAAAATTAAATACAAATCATCTTTTTACAAATAAAAAAATTGGGACATTTTGCATGATTCCAAGTTAAAAACCTAGACATTGCTTACCCTTATGCTAAACCTTAAATCGTGCAGGGCTAAACTCTAAACACTACACTGAAATCTGCTTTTACCTAAACAAAAAACTGTTGTCCAAACCATCAAATTTTAATTGCAGTAGAACCTCAATTATTCGGACTCAGTGCAACAATCGAAAATACGCTGGATAATCGAGAAGAAAGCACATTCTCCTAAGATAACTCGAACCTGACTATATCAGCAAACAAGATTTAGGGAAGCAAGGTCATTTTTAGAGGGAACTTTATTACATAGACAAGAGTATTTTAGTGGGAAATAGACCACTCGTAAAGTTCATGCGAAACTACATCCGGGACTCGAGTGGCGTATTTCCCATATCCTCACCGGTGGTAAGAAAACAATACTTTACTCACTCGCTGCGCTAGTTCGTAAAATGTTGTTTTAACCACTCGAAAATAAAATTAATATCTTTGCACCACCGTGTAATATCCTCTATGTATTCACCGACGGCTAAATAGCCACATGATTAATTTTATCTTTTCTGACTGTTTTCTCAATCAGTTCTCAATGGGGGACAAGGAGTAAACAAAGCTTGTTTCAAAACGTTCAAAATTGTTTCCACCATCACCCGTAAACGTTGATGAATCAGAGGTTCGAGGTTTGACTTGCAGAATAATAAATCTTTTTATAAACCCAAACACTGAACCGCCATGATTTTCGCCACTGGCTAGTTCTTCGATCACTCTTGCTGGCGACTGTGCTATTTCACGTATTCTTTTTGTAATCTTCAATACGTTTTCTTTTTCTTTGACTTGTAACCGAAAAAATACATTATTATATCACAGAAAAACGGCACACAACAAGAAAGGTTTTACTTGACAGTTGCTTCATTTTTCTTTTCCAAGGCAATTTGTAGTATTTCTACCATTTCTCTGTTTTCAAAAACCTCAGCATTGCGAAGCGGAGTGAAGCCATAAAGATCGCGCACATTCAAGTCAACACCGCAGTCCAACAGAAGCTTCACCGTGTTCACATTATTTCGACAGACAGCCTGCAAATGAAGAGGAAAGTTTTATGACAAAAATGCAGCCTCTGTTTTGGGTGTTGGAGCGCAGCAGAGATCAAAACAAAACACTATTTTGGATCAAAATATGCACCGCTTATTCGATGTTTTACAGATAATATGGGTGAATATTTACGAGCAATGGGCAAAATGGTCGCGAGTTTTAGCTGTAAAACTAGGAGATTTATTATTCAATTACGTTATCTCCCTGCATCTTTAGCTGTTTTATACTGTTTAATATTGATCGAAAACGGGACACTACGATGAAATAACTCAAGTACGAGAACAATATGACAGCTCATTTGACCAGTTTACAGCTGAGCGGTGAATAAATACTGTATTCTGTGGACTTCAGTACAGACATTATTCGCACACATTTCATCCCATTGCTCACTGCTCCTAATTTATTCGCGCGTATTAAAGCAGTTTTCAAATGAGATTTGTAAGACCAAAACCAAAGTAATTACTCTAACCAATCACAACAGGAACAAAAAACAAAATGAACCAATGAGGAATTGAAGCAAATACAAGAAAATAGCATCAAGCGCGGGAAAACGCGTGCGAGCAAGTCACGATTGGTTTTGGTTTTATCTCTGATACGTTGAGAAAGTGGCGCGAGCATTTTTAACCAATCAGAGAGCGAAGTAAAGCAAAACCAAAGCAAACACAACATTACTTTCCACACTCATTTGAAAACTGCTCTATAGGTAAATCCATAGAATTAGATATGACGTCTGTATCCCGGCGGATAAAAAACGATATTTCATACCTAACCTTTCAGTTTTAACCTTTTTTCAGGCTTCTTTCTACGAATTTTCGTTTCATGACAGTTAAATTTTGCGAAGTTGAAAGGGTGGTATAAAGCGACAATAAACCAATTTTTCGCGAACTTAGAGATTTTATTGAGTCTTTCTTCTAGTTCATAAGTAACTTCCAAAAGGATATTGCAAAAACCGCAAAATTTTCCGTAATAACTTACACTCCACGTAACACCATTAGGCATGTGATACCTTGGTTAAGAAAAAAAAACTAAAAAAAAAAAGGTATAACCTTGGAGTCACACATACCGCATTACCTGTGGAAAGCCAGGAACAAATGGGCTCAACACCGTTCACACTTGGTTGAATGTAACATGTTAAACACGTTTAGCCACCCTGTCGAATGATTTTCATTCAATTCTTACTTTGTTTTCGGGTCTGGAGAACAATGTTGAACAGGTTTAGCCACCTCTTTCAACATCATACAACAAAGTTCGGTGACGTAAATTGCATTTGCATGGGGTCTAATATTGCTTATGTAAGGGAGTTCCCACAGGTCCAAATATTAGGGGAAAACCCATGACGAAAGAAGGACGCTGAAGAAAGTTGAACAACGAAAACAAGTCATGGTACTGGAGGCGAGACAAAGAAGAGAACTCCATTTTGGATAACACGTCCATGAAAACCGTCACGAATATAAATTCATCAACATGAGCTTATTAAGAAGTCCACATTCGTGACGGTTGTCATAAGCTTATATTAAGGACTTTATTTTCGTGACGGTTATCATAGGCGTATGATATCGCTTTGTTTCTCCCAACAAAATCGCTTTCCTTACCACGTGTAATGCCGTCCTTCGGTCATAATCCCCAACATTCAGGTCCACACCAGCCAAGTGCCACGCCCGCAATACATCAACTTTATCATCAGCAGCAAGGGAGCACATTACAAGGGCCGTGTCTGTGGTAGTGGGCCCCAAATGAGCCCCAAACTCTCTGAGTAGCAAAATAGCCTCCTCGTTAGCGCTGCGAATAGCGTCATGTAAAGGGGACTGTCCGTGATTATCAATAACGTGCGGAGAAGCGCCCTTGGCCAGTAGGTGACGTATGACTCGCAGTTGACCCTCAAGACACGCCACATGCAGTGGGGTGCGACCATCGTGACTTGTGGCGGCGTTTAATACACCGCCCTGCGAAAGAGAAACAAGCAAACATTTTATGATTATCGAGGTCAAGTGTAGCAGAACAGTACGCGAAGTACGCATCAACTGGATCTTTACAAAGAGCTTTGGATAGACAACAGTCACAAGAAGTTCCGGCTGGGGCGAAACTTTTTTTTACGCCCACTTCAAGATGGCGGACATTTGCGGTTTTCATTATCTTGAACAACCTATTACGTTTTCACAAAGCGTCAAACATTTGAAATTAAGCACTGTTTTACTGTTTGACTTAAGCTGTAGGACGCAATTTATGTTTAAACGAATATTTGGTTGATTATTAGTTGAAAACGACCATTGTTCGCATATATGCAAGATGTCACGATATACACGTACAAAACATGACAAAGGCCAGTTCGGAAAAAACCAACATTTTGGTAGTGCAAATTTACAGAAGCAGCAAAGAATTGATTTGAATCCAACCAATTATTGAATTGTTCAAACAGTTGGTTTTTTTTCCTGCTAAAAACCGTTATCGGTCGCCATCTTGAAGTGGGCGTAAAAAAAGGACTACAAGTGTAAGAAAACTTTCCAGCCCCCGTGGAATCTTGATTCTCCCCAATAAAATCGAGTCAACATTACGACTGCTTATCCTTCCATTTCCCATAATTCGATCCCTCACTGAAAAACATTTGAAAACATCCTACAGACAAAAACCGCCACACAAAGCGTTAAGGGAAGCATTCCCAATCTTTCTTAACGACTTGTATCCACGCAGCAGTGTTTAAGACGTTTGCGTTTGCTCGGGTGTTCGCTTGTCGTTCAACTCACCCTGCGAGGGAAGTAACAATGTCCAAGCAGGTGCCAGTGGCAGGAATTGTCAGCTCCCACCAAGCACGTGTTTCTTTCCCCTATCCCCCTTCCCCGCCCCACCCCACTAAGAGGCACTGTGGGTGGCTAAGACTAGTCAAGAGGAGTTGTCACCTGTCGACACAATTCTTCCATAGCATCAATGTCGCCTCTTCCTGCAGCGTGACACATCAATACCGGAAATAAAGCTTGCTTGATGAACCTTACCTCCTGTCATGGAGAAATAAGTAGCATGGAGAAATAAGTTTACATTATGCTTCATTATTTCTCTCGGCAACAGAAAGAATATTATGTACGGATGTGTTCCACTCCGAAGCCACCAACGCAGACATTCTTTGGGCTCGTCACGCCCGGGCGTCACGCGCTCCTCCGGGGAGGAATGGATTGCGTGACAAGCTCTAAGGAAGGCTTCGTTTGAGTCTACATTTGAATTGCTGGTGCTTTCTCACCTCAGTTGATCCAACTTTGAAGTGTGAAGCCACTGCATCAATGAGTTCATTATCACGAACAGAAAACTGATGCATTTCCTCGTCTTTGTATAATGTTAATTCACCGCGCAGGTTTGTCTTCATCATCTGAAATGCAACGGAAACATCTAGTTAACAATTTGGCCTTTGCAGAGGAGAAAGTGGGGAGGAGGATACAAAGACCTCCTCATGGCGTTAGCTGAATCACGGGTAATCGGGGCAACAGAGCGGGGATTCCAAGAGTTTGCAAGGATATTCAAAGCTACAAAATCTGTTCAAAAATTTATGTTTTGGAATATATCTTCTTTAAAAACCTAACAAATGAGTCCAAAGAGCTAAAAAAAAATAAATCTGGCGACCATTGTCTTTTTTAAAACTCTGTCATCAAAACGTAGTGTCTTCCACACATTCTCTGTAACCTTGCAGCACGAAAACTATACTGTATGTGCGACGGAAAGAACGTTTCGGTGGCATTCTAAACAACGGCTAGCATCTCCAAAATTTTACTTATGCATCTTTGTATTTGTATGTTAGGTTTTCAGAGGAGAGAGTCCCAAAAATATAAATTTATGACTACTTTCCACTGCCTTAAATTTCCATAAAACCTATAAATTTCCCAATATGTTGACCCAATTCCATGATGCACTTAATACTTCACTTTTGGTTCACGAAAAAATATATGAATTAACTTAAATGTACCTGTGAAACAGAATTACTTATATTGAGAGCTTTGCAAGTTTTTTTTTTTTTTTACCTTTTTCCTCTCCTCAACTGTGAGTTCATCATGCCCAAGGACATAAGAAAGTTTAGTTAGCGCCGCCTCAACAGTCATGTCATTCCCCGATATCACACCCGCCTCTACCAACACCTGACAAAGAGACAAATCAAATGTCCTCTGCGTTTATAGGTCTATCTCCAGCGAAGTAATTCATAAGCCAGTCTCTTTATCGCAATACCACTAGAACAATCGCTAGTTAGCTTACAATAAAACAACACTGATTAAGGATGGTCATTATTTGTTATGTATTTTAAAGCTTTTTGGGATTATTGTTGCAAGTGCGTGGTTATCTCCCATTTTCTTTTTCGATTCCAATAGCTGCAAAGTCATAAACCGCGCAAAATATTTTTGTGTTAGGAGGCAATATCCTTAATTAAGAGTGTGCAAAGTTGAAAAACATAAATTATCGCACCCTTCCTGTAGCATAATCGTCAACCACGTGGCCGTATAAACACTGAGTACAATTCACGATGATCACTCCTCTCTTGGACGCAGCTCGTATCTCCTGCAAAAGATCTTCACGTGAATCAGGACCATTACCAGCACCATACGTCTCCAGCACTACTCCCTCAATTGGGGGCTCGAGAAAAGCACGCACCTGAGGGGAGGAGGGAAGGGTGACAAATAAATAACTTAATGACAACTAGGCCTTGAACCGCTTCAGATGTACGTTTGCAGGAAATTTCCATACCCACCCCATGGAAGGTCACTGGAAACTTCTGAGGGGGTGGGGAGGGGGGCCCGAAAGGTTGAAAGCAAAGTACGAAGGTAAACTTAAATTTGTGGAGGAATGGAGGGGTTCAAACCAAAAACCTCTTATGAGAGGGGGGTATGGATATTTTTGGATTACAATTTTAAGGAATCACGTACACATAAAGCAAAGACAAACCGTTTGGCCTTCGGCCATGCGGTTTTGAACTCACCACCTCTTAATCTCTATGTCTCCTAAAGGAGGAATAATAAGCAGTTGATCTTGGGCTACAGTGTAATTACCTCTAGACTAAGCTATCAAGCCAAATGATGACGTTGTAAGCAGTTTAAAGGCTGGTTTTCACTAGCGACGGAGTCGGAGTCAGAATCAGAAGCATAGAACGTTATGATCTAGTGAAAATCAAACAACGGATTCGCAAGCAGAGTTTCCGATTGCGCGTACGATTCCGTCGCTTACGATCTAGTGAAAACTAGGTTGACGAAGTCGGAAGCAGAAGCGGAAGAGCTGAACCAATCACAAAGCGTGGGAACGAGCACCGTGATTGGTTTATCCTTCCGCTTCTGCTTCCAACTCCGACAATCTGGTTTTCACTAGATAGTAAGCGACGGAATCGTAAGCTGAGTTGGAAGAAAATGGAAGCGTTCTAATTCTTCCGACTCTTATTCCGTCGAGCTTATGACTCCGCTTTCGACTCCGATTTTTGATTTTCACTTGGTCATAAGTGCTTTTACGACTCCGCTTACAACTCCGACTCCGACTTCGTCGCTAGTGAAAAACCAGCCTTAAGACAACTCCGATAACAGTGATCTAAAAGGCGGGCACGTTCAGACCTATGAATATACGCTGAAAATTTGCTGCTCGCTACACAATGAGTTTACAATGTCGTGGTCTAAACCGAGGTTTAGCCAACGATTCAAATTTGACATTCATGCGTATCCTGCATCAACTGAGTTGTTACTTGCACCCATTACATAATTCCCACACGAAACTCAAGTAAAATTTAACGAAAATATTTCTTCATTAAAACAATAGCAAAACAGTGACCTTCCCTCAAGAGTAGCATGATGCATGATGACGGTCATACTTGCCAGCCGATGACTAAAGTTGGTCTTTTTGCACTCTGACTCATCCACTTTCAAATTAACGTAACCTAGGGGTGCATTCTTTGGGGCTATTCTGGCTATCCTTATTCCGGTTTAGGAATAACAGAATACACTGAATTTCAATTTCGAAAGGAACGCTCCTTCTGAAAACGGAGTACCCATGGCAGAGGTGACCTGAAAACTACTATGTTTGCAACCGGCGGGCGGCCGCGTAGGATTTCCCGCCAAAAATTTCCCCAAAAGAACGCCTATTCTGTCTATTCCTGTCTATTCCGAGTAAACCAGAGTAAACCGTATTCCTTTCATTCTGTTCATTCTGCTATCGGGAACAGAAGGAACGGAATGATTCTCCGTTCATTCCGAAAACGGAATAGCTCCCAAAAGAACACAAATACCGTCTATTCCAAGTATTTCTTTTCTGAATAGTCCTAAAAGAACGCGTCCTAGATTTCACTTGGCCATGGTTTTGGAGTCCTCGTCTAAAACCCAATTGATCCTTAAACCACCTCAAACTTAGACTTCATTTTAATAATTGGCCTAAACGTTTGGTACTTACAGCCTCAGCAGTGATACCAGGGAAAATTCTCAGCACTCCTATTCTTGAACTCATCTTCGTGTGCACTCTGAATTTTGTTGCTTGGTTTTCAAGGAAAAGTTCTTCCCATTCAACTGAAGAGGGAGAAAAATACTTAATATGAAGCACCTCATTATTTTAGTGATTTCTGAAACCAATACTATATTTATGACACTAAATTTCCATGAAATAATACAGCACAGAGAATTTTTTAAAACTTGCTTCACACAACACTGACCCAAAAATTTGCCAAAATAAGGTAGCTACATTTTAAATGTGAAATATGCCACTTAAAATCTAGTGACAGTTGTTGGCTGGTTTTAAGCAAGAACTTCAGTTCGAGTTGTCATTTTGGCTGTTTCAGTTGGCAATCAGAAGTCTCCTGTCCCCTATATTGGGGCAATTTTGCTCCAAACCATGCACAGGAAATGCTTGTTTTACAGTGTGTAAAAGGTAAGGTAAAGTCGCACATGAGCCACAGGACACCAACACGGCCGGAGCTTAACACGGTTTCACACAAGCCACAGGATACGCACACGGCCGGAGCTTAACCCGATTTCTGAAACATAAAACAACTGAGAGTATTGCTACTCCCCCCCGGATGGGATGCTATTCCATTGCAGGGTTACCCCCAGCAGTATGTCACCGGTACCCATTTATACACCTGGGTGGAGAGAGACAATGTAGGGTAAAGTTTCTTTTCTAAAGAAACAACACGATGGCAGGGGCTGGCCCTCCAACCGCTGACCTTCAGATCTGAAGTCCAGCACACTAACCACAGGAACATGCTAACTGCCAGAAATCGGCACAACACAAGTTTTGAAATTCAGATGGCAAACAGGCATGCACCCCTTAACAGGTCCCCTGTGACATGTGCCCAGGACCTCAAAGTTCTAATTGCTTATAAAAAAGGTTGACTCCCCAATTTCTTCAATTTTACCTTCAATGCCTGCTTCTACTGTAGCCAGTGGAGGACAGTTTGGAGAATCAAATGCACCAAACCTGCGAGCATCTACCTTCAATGCACGGTTCCCTCTGTAAAGCTTTCCATGGAAGAACAAGGTCACCTTAAGTGAAATCAATGACAAACGTTAGTTGAAATCTTTCCTATAGTCCATACTTTCATACTTTAGAACGTCGGACACAAACTTAAGGTAACATTTACAAGATAAATAAATACAAACAGTTTACCTCTGGTATAACATAATGACCTGCAATCATTATTGCACCTAACAGATTTTGTCTTCCGTCATTTAGATGATCACTGAGAGCGTACTACAAAATACCATAAGTGAAAAACAGAGTTAGTGATGGATCATGCTATTTTTTAGTTATGGGGGTGGTGGGTGGGGGGAAGGTTAGTGCTGAAAAAATCCTACAAACTACAGACTACTGTCAAGCAGTAGTCTCCTTCATCACTGTTATTATTCAAGATGCATCCTACGTTATAACAATTGACAGTGCTCATTTTTCTTACCTGTGAACCAGTAAAGATCACTGATTTTCCAAGGCTCTCAAACATAAATGAAAGAGCAGAAGCAAGATAAGCCATGGTATCTGTCCCGTGAAGGATAACAAATCCATGATATTTTTCGTAGTGTTCCTTAATCTGCAGAGCAACTTTTGACCAATCTTGAATGTCTTGATCCTTGGAGTGCACTACAACATCACTTTCCTCCATCTCAAGAACATCAACAAAGATTCTCTTTCCATATTTGCTTACCCTAATAAAGAATAAGTTTCTCCTCGTTAATATTAATTTTTATTCTTTGCAGAGAACCCATAAAACCATTTATGCATTTCCAGGTGTGAGATGCAAAAAACCTAATGCTCAGGGCATAACTGCTAATGTCAGGCGTTGAAAGAGTGACTGAAGTGAATGTCTGACGTTAGAAGATACGTCAGACGTCAAGTTTTATGGAACTCGCCCCAGGTCTTACAGAGTGAGTGATCACTCACAGTATTAATCATTTTATCGAGAAGTTACTTATTCAGTCTATCTTTTCTATTTTTATTAACATTTGCAGGATAACTAGACTTATGATATTAAAGAACAGGGGTAAATTCAGTGCTTAGCAACTATACATAAAGTGCAAAATAAAATAATAATATCAAGTTGTGGTAAGCTTAAGGTGCAGCATGACACTGTAGTCAAATTTCAATCCTGTGCTAACCATTTTTAATATACTGAACTATTTCACCAATCTGGATGTATGTTAAATTTTGATTTTCTTACAGGGCAGTTTTTAATTGACTGTCAAAAGTAATAATTTGTGTTTGCTTTGCTCTTGTACTGCCATGCCGTGTGGTTGGCTATGTAAACATTACTCATACCATACTCTTAATGAATCTGAAGTAAAACCAAAACTAATCGTGACTTGCTTGTACACTGTGAGAATCCTGTAAATGACATTTTTATTGGACTGTGAACATTTTTGTCCTTTTCCTTTTAACATCATCATGTGACCTCTTTGTAGCATTCAAGAACATGTGTTCGAGAAGTTTAAGAGTTGAGTTGAATTGTAGAGTAGTAAGAGTCGAGTCGAGTTGAAGTATAGTCGAAATGGAAGTCAATGCAATATGTGGGAGTTGTAATGTTTAGCAATTATCACGAGTGTTGACGATTAAACAAGTGGAAATTACAAGTATTTGATTTCTGTCTATTACATACACAGTTTCATGTGCTTGATGCCATTTGTAAACAAGTATTTCCTTCGACTTCTGATTGGTTCGTTGTGTTGTTTGGCTCTTTTGTAATTGGTCAGAGAAATTACTTTGCTTTTGGATTATGACACTCAACTGAAAACCACTCTTGCAATGTAAAACAAAACTAATATTAAACTTACCCAGAACCCCATAAACACAAATTATCCTCCTTCACCACCATACCTAGCAACCCATTTTTACCTACAGAAGAACAACAGTGATATATCTCCTCTTCTGTCCCACACCCTTCCACCAATTGCTTACTTACAGCATCTTCTCCTTTCTATCCTTTAATGCTCCCTTTACCCAATCCCACTTACGGCATAACCAAGGTATCTGATCCAATCCCCTCCTCTGGAATATCATCCAGCACATTCTCTTCAATGTAATCCACATATTTAATGTCGTGCATCATTGGGAGTTTCTTGAGCTCCCTCAGAATATTATTCTTATCAAGATGGAATCCTGGAAACCAAAAAGAATGCTGTGGTCATTGCTCAGTGTTCATGCATGACAAGTTTCACAAAGCAGGGTACCAAAACGGTTTAGGGCTTCAGAGCTCCAGGGCTCAAAGACGAAATAAATTGGGGCTCTAGGGCTCCATTGCTTCAATCCATAGCCTGAGAAAACAGCCAACGTTTTGCAAGGTCGCCACTTGAGCCCTTGCAAAACGACGTCTGAGTAACGAGGGCAGAAATTCCATACTGATGACGTGTCACTACCCAGATCTAGGTAGTGCTTCTGATTGGTTGAAATGCAAGGGAATTTCACTTCAACCAATCAGAAGCACTACCTAGATCTGGGTAGAAACACGTCATCAATATGGAATTTCTGCGCTCGTTACTCAGACATCGTTTTGCGAGGGCTCAAGTGGTGACCTCGCAAGACCTTGGCTGTTTTCTCAGGCTATTCAATCCAGTGCTCTATTTTTTTTTTTAATCCAGTAGCAGCATCTTTTTCTGGGGTCCAAGTAAGGAAAGGCTCCTGGTTTGAGGCTTCATGAAAAAAAAATTCAGGGCTCCAGGGCTCCAAAGACCCCATTTTGGCACTCTGACAGATAAGCAGTCATTTCAAGAATATTGAAGAAAAAAAGAGAATATCATCATACATTTTATGACCTGTAATATGTTCAAAGAGAACAATCTGTTCAAATCTGTACAATCTGAGAAATCTGTACAATGTCCCATGGGCAGATCTAGACCAAAACTTCAAGGAAGAGACCCAAATAGAGTATGTTTCATATTAAACATGTTGGCTCTTAAGGCCTTATTTTAACCCATTGACACCTGAAGCGCCCGAAACCGCCCGTGCGTGACAACCCCTGAATTCCCTGAAGCGCCCGAAACCGCCCCGGTAAAACCATGTGTTTGAAAAAGCCTCTACCCTCCCCTCCTTAAGGATTTTGGTTCCCCTATTGTTCTATTGTTAAAGGGGACAAATAAACCAATCAGAATACGTCTTTTGCGCATATTTTTGGAGCTCTCTTGGGGTACTAGAAAGACTTTTTTTCGTCCCTCGATTTGCGATGAAGAAATGTGGCGCAGCATGTTGTTTACACACGGAGAGGTAGTGCAATTTACAGTTCTTTTTCGCTCTAAACAGGAAAAAAAACCTCTCTGAGTCTCAATATGAAAGGCAAAAATTTTGCTTTAGATCAGTGAATGTTTAGGATGCTTTGAAGTGGATAGTTTCCTAGTACAAAGCGATGAAAAGTTTAACCGATTCGACAAGGCTTGAAGACCGCGTGGAGTCAAATTTTGCGAGCAGAAATCAAGACTTGTGAATCTTTCCTTTGAACAATTAGACCAGGTAATGAACCTCTTTCAGTGTAAATTTTATTTCCTATGATGTGCTGTTTAACTCACTGGTTCAGCAAACTATTAAATTTAACCATCAGATCAGAAATGACTGTGCTTCTTGCGCTGTATTTTTTGTGTACGAATCGAAAGCAGATGCGCTTATTTCTGTTGCGCCATCTGTGTTTTAAAGCATGCTTTCCCTCTTCGATTCGTGACTTTTTTCTTCAGTTTGCATAAAATTTTCTTTCCTGAAGATTCTTTTTATTTCTACAAGCATATTTGTTCAATTCTCACAACGAAAATAGATCTAAACATGCCAACAGTTATTTGCATAAGCTTCCATTTTGACCCTGAAACCTGATCCTTTTGTGGCAGTGATCGTCTCAAATTTTTCTTCGTTTCATGTTAAAATTTCGCTGCTATAGAAATAAATGAAAAATGGCTTTCTTTGTAATGTCAAATGAATGGAATCTGTTTAAAAATTTTATGGAATTATGCTGTGATTCCCGGTGGGAGTATTTTGCACGGTAAAGGAACAGCATAGGAATACGTGTCTCTGAGCACGTGTTTGCTTTTTGTACCAAGGGCCTGCATTTCTGAGCGTTTTGCAGATTTTCTACTAAGTTAAACTTCTCTATTTTCCCTTTGGTGTTGAAAAAGTGGTGGGACTAAAAGTTCTGATGAATAATAATTGTGCAATATATCGGGAATGGACACGGCTTTTCTCATGAGAATGACAACTGCAAAGTTTACTGTCTTTGCGAATTTGACTGCAAATGGCGCGCGGTTGAAAAAATTCCTTAAATCTTGTTTTGGAGCTAAATTTGACAATATATTTTCGATCCTGACAAATCCTTGTAATTAAAAAATAACTCACTAACTATCCATGAGGAAATAAAACGTAACAACAAAAGCTGAGAATTTGTCTTTATCTACTGCGCATTGTGTTAATTTTTTCAAGTCGTTTATTTCGACTGAATGCTGAAAAATGTTCAGGAAATTGGGGGTGGTCGCGCGTAAATTTCCTCAGGAGTCAATGGGTTAATGGAAAAGAAAGGGACTCACTCCCCTTCTCCTCCCCCCCACCCAGCCAGAGGCTCACTCCCCATCTCCTCCCTCCACCCAGCCAGAGGCTCACTCCCCTTCTCCTCCCCCCACCCAGCCTGAGTAGCAAGCAAGACAGGACTAAAGCTAATGAATGTAAAGCTCTTTTTATTTAAGCTGGGAACTCTTGCTATTCCTCATTTGAGTTGTAAGTTAGTAACAGGCAGCCACTGCAACAAACAAGTAAATAAGCCCAAGGTGCTGGCTTGCTTGTCAGATGGTAAAACCACAGTTTACATGGCCCTGTAAACTGTCATTTAGCCTTTTTTATTGACTTTTCTTTAAACCAGAGGTCTTGAAAGAGGTGTCTGCTTTCTCAAATATTAACAAGAGTAACTGGGACATTTGTAAATTGTCTGGATTTTGTCAAAGGAAGTATAGCAAGTTTATGTACCTATCTGATGTTATGCTCGAGGGGTTGGGGGTGGGAGGAGGGTCATAGGATGAGGAGGGGACTGATCATTTGTGCCAGCCCCAGAAGGGGAATTTTAAAAAACTTTGAACAGAATGTTTGCCAGAGGGTGGGGAAGTTTGAATGAACTTAAAACAGGGATGTTGACAAAGGGTGTTACCTGAGTGAGTAGGGATGTTGACAAGTACCGGTATATGATATTAAAGGGGTTTGACATAGCTACCATCTTGGAAATGGGTGGGGAACCTGGATATGAGTGCTCTACTATCTTGAAAATACCTGGAATTTTATAGGCCTTGTAAATGTTTATTTCCTTGTTCTCAACAGTTGCAGGAATGAAAGGTAAGATGATCTGCCATCAATACTTTTTGTTAATGTTTGTGTAAATACACTCTTTTCCATTGGACCTGAGAAATGTTTTGTATATATTAAAATGCATATTCATGATTTTGCTTCTGTCTGCTTTTGCATCACGAACTATCCGAAAGCGATAACAAACGCGGAATGACTTGACATCTGACGCTACACTGTAAGCTCTGTGGGGGCCCCTGCACAAAACCCCCGGCCACCCCGCACCAAAACCCTGAGGGATACTGCTGGCCAGCATTGTTTTGCGTTTAACCTAGCCTAAATTGCATTTAGCCACATGAAAACAGAAAATAAAGTTAAAGCATATTTTAGTAGGCTTTACATTAACTCCTTGGTTTTACACAATACTTCCCAGCCTCTGGCGGGAAACTTTGAACCCAAAACTTGGTTCAACCTATTCAGTGGTTTCTACCCCCCCCCCCCCCTCCCCCTGCCTTCCCCTCTCTAGTGTAACTGATAGGTGTGTTATACCTTGTGGATCCACTTTCCATCCCAGAGCTCCACCAGTGTAAAGTAACAACACTTTACTGTTAACCACCTTCTCGTGTGTGATTGGATCTTCAACAGCTACAGTGCCAAGCCTATGGCGCGAGGGACTAAAACAGCCGTCCACTGACGAGGAAAAACTCGAAGAACGAGATTGAAAAAAGCTTCTAGACAGCTGGGCGTGCAACTTACGTTTGGTCGTGCCATCTTTCTCTGGGGACTCTGAAGAAGTAGATGACTGCATGGTTTCTCTTACTGGATTATCACCAGGAATGCGTTTTGACGAAGCAGATTCTGAATCGACGGAGGAGCGATTGTCGATGCCACCTGTTGGATTGGAGATGTCCTCATTTTCGCTACGTTCGAGAACGGTTCCCAGGTTTTTCCTGGGACTTGAGGGTGTCTTCTTTCCAGAATCACTCATGATATTGTGATGCAAGTGTGGAGAAGACTGCAAATGCGATGTACACTTCGTTCAGGTTCTTCGTTCCGTTCCCTGTAAGAACGGTAGCCATCTTTACTTCTAGCAACCAAGCCGGAATGACCAACCGTTAGTGGACTGGGACTTCATAGGAGTGCACGGTCGAGTGCACGCAGCCGAGGCAACGCGTACGCGAAGCTGCGAGGACTGTGAAAATGCGGATATCTATCCGTTTTTTAAATCGCGTTACATTTCATTGTACAAAGGAAAGCTAAATGCGTCAACCTCGTTCCCAGGGCTTTTCCCTTGGCGATTTGGCCAAGGGAAAAGCCCTGGGAACGAGGTTGCTAAATGCGTGATACATCACAGGTCAGACCTACTAAGTCCTAAACACGTTTCTTCTTTTTAACGCGTCGTGTAAGGCAGCTAGTGTCACCCAGGCGGCATACCGTTTTTCCTTGAAATAACTTCAGCCAGGGACAACTCGCCTAACGGGAACAACTTTTGCTCACTATTTTTGACTTGTAAGTCAAAATCTGAACTTTATACACACAAAAGTGGATAACAACGCGAAGGAAAAACACTATGGTCTCCTAGGTAACCACACACAGAGAGGCAAAAAGTCGCCTCACGCGTCGAAACATTGGCAAACCCGTTTTTTTCACCTCCCCACCTTGCGTGGAACTTCCCCTTGGAAGGGTGAAATCCAGGTTTCCAGCTGACGAGACCAAAACATGTCTGTGTTGAGGCTAAATACGTTTGGTTTGCCTATGACGTGACTAGGCTTCAGAGAAAAAGAGTCCGTTCTCATTGATCAGTAACGCCCGTTGTTCATGTTTAAAATTTAATTAATTGACACGGTGGATTTAAAACCACATGATTTTTCTCTTTTATTCAATTTTAAAACACCTTTCACCTTTATCTCCCTTACTGTACAATTTTTTGTACATACTTAACTGATATATACTATGTATGACAGAAAAATAGTTTGTCTGCATCTTTACCCATTATAGGTACTCTTTATTTATAGAAATTATTTGAGTGGCTTCCTCGAAACCACGAAACAAAGAACAGTTTAGCCAGCAAAAGGTTTCTTCTGGATATTTGAAAAATATCAAAAAATTTAATGTTGTTGTTGCCGGGTCTAATATTCAGTGACCACAAAAAAAGTTAAACAGATATAAGAAATGTAAGATTCATTGTTCCATTCATTTCACAGGTGAAACAGAATATCACTCTTTGGTCAATTTAGAACGACTGAAACTTCTACACCTTGAATCTCTATTAAAATTCTCTACCACACCTGTAAACTTGTTCCAAACGTGCAAAATTATACATAAAAATATTGACCTCATTGACTGACTCTTCCCCAGCCGTCTTCATGTCGCGCCACGCGCGCGACACGGAAGCGCGAGTGTGATAGCAAGGGGTGATGGGAAGGGGAAAGGGGAGAAGTCTTTCTCTCTCGCTTTCTCACTACCCATCCCACCTCGCGCTCCCGTACCGCGCGCGTCGCGCGGCATAAAGACGACTGGGGACGAGCCAGCTCATTGACCCATTCTTGCACGTGAGCAAATGTGCACATTTTACTTTGGGCTTCTCTTAAGTACACCACCCTCATAAATACAAAAAATAAATAACTTGATTACTTGCTGTACCAACGAACCTTTAACAACTGTGTAAGTCAAAACTGCTATTGTGACTATATAATTTAAAATACAACTTGTACACTTCGTCCTTCAGTTTTCAACGTTTAACAGCAAAACACATTTCTGTATTTACAATAAAAAAGAATAAATAAAAAAGTACTGTAGCTGTAGAGCCAGTAGGAGAACCAGCTAACTGAAAATGTATTCACCATTATATACAAATATTTGATAAGATTTGGAGGTATATAAAACCCATATGTAGTGAGAATAAAAATGACACGATTAACATGTTAGACACTAGAGAGAGCGTTATGACTTCGAAGTTGTTATAAACCTGTCTGAAACTTGTGTCATGATATCTGTTTCCAATTTTTGAGTTTATAGGTTCCTTGAGTGAAATGACTACCTCCGTACCGCCCCTATCCCTGCACCCCACCTCCCCCCTCCGTACCACCCCTGTCCCTCTACCCCATCTCCCCCTTCATACCACCCCTTTCCCTGCACCCCCCCCCCAAAAAAAAGAAAGTATCTCAACACCGTAAAAGCGACGCCGAGTTTCCCCGTAACCAGCAGTTTCTTCTTACTCTACAGAAAGATCTCCAAGTTGTTTTGCTGCGGAGACTTCTTCCAGCAAGTTGACGATGTTCTCTAACTCATAACACCTGGCGTTGTCCAAGGCCGTGCTGCCGAAAACGTCACGAAGGTGCGGATTAACTCCATGCTCTAATAAGAAGGCAACTGTCTCTACATTGTTACGACAAACCGCCTAAAAAGATCGTGGGAACAAAAGAAAGTCACTAACCGGTTAAGGCAATTCAGGTACTGTACAAATAATCTATTTTAAAACAATTTTCATGGGAAACGTATCTAGCATTGTATTGAGACTCATTCTCATTGAAACCATGTCCGACGTGTACAGTTTCCGATCGTTGTCGTTTGAAAACGGCGATTTTTTTTATAACGCGTTTTCGAAGAGCCCAGAACATGATTTAAGAAGGCGGTAGATTTTAAGATTTTTCGTTTCCTTTAAAAAAGACCCATCAGCTTTAAGAAAACCTGAAAAGTCGGAAAAATACAATCCTACAAGTCAATCACGCGATAACATTCCTGGCGTCTACGTTATGGTTACATTAACTACTTCTAACAGCTTCTGTATGGACTTGGAATTCACCAACCACAAACTGAAAATATTTCAGTTCTAAGGAAACTGAATTTGACTACAATTAGTTGCTAAGCTTACCACGTGCAGAGGAGTCCTTCTGTCGTAATCACACGAGTTTAAATCAACGCCTGCGAGCTGCCATACTTGCAAGTCATCTACGCGATTTTTGGCTGCTAAGCGACACAGCTCCACAGCAGTTTCCAATGGTGTTTTTATCAGCTGTGCGCCAGCCTTTCGAAGCGTTTTAACGATTTCTTTATGTCGAAACTTGATGGCGTCGTCTAGAGGCGAACACTTGAATCTGTCTCTTACTTGCGTTGACGCACCATGTTGCAAAAGGAATTTGACAGCTTCTGTGTTACCTTCCACACATGCTATATGAAGGGGTGTGCGACCATCGTAGTCAGTGGTGGCGTTTACATCGGCACCCTGAATATAAACCACACGGTACAGACAGCTTTACAACGACTGCAAAACTAGTAAGAGCTATAGGTAATAGAATAATTTCACTGCCAGACGCTAAAGAACGACGATCGACAACCAATCAGAGAAAAGATGATGTAATGTTAATAATAGATAAAATCATAGATCTTACCAACTAAGTATGACAGCAAAATCACTGAAGTCTTTCCTCAAGTTCACTCGCATTTTTCGGCGCTTGGCATAGATAGCGTGTTTTCCTGCGATTAGCATCGGATTTATGTTTTCCCGAGCTTGGCACTGTGTGTGTGGGGGGGGGGGGGGCACTCAATGGCACGCACAGCACCAGTGGCATGTTTCGATCTCGCGCTTAGCACCGTCTATACATGTATCTTTTCCTGCATTTTGTAACGGCTTTAAGTTTTCCCGCCATTGGCTCCGGTTACATGTTCGTGCTTCGACTTTTATTTGGTGACATTTAATTGTTCGCTCATAACTTTTAGGCAGCATAGATATAAGCAAACAACGCACAGATACTGCTTGCCTTTCAGCCAATTAGTTGTACAACGACAACCATTCTAACTCGATTTACAGGTTTTCCCGCGCTTGAAACGAAGACTGAATATTTTCTCCCAGTTCTCATTGTTTAACATTGTATAAATGCTGATGATTTCTTGGCTCTGCGTGAATTTCTGTGGTTGTACGATGTCAGAGAAACAGCTTTCAATCCTACGAATGGATACTGAATGCTTATTCCTTTAAGCCCTAACAATGACGAAAATGAAATTTCTCTTTACGTTAGCACTACTTGTCCAAACATTTAAGTGACAAGAATAAAGGAAGTGATCACCAAGGATAAGATTTCTTGAGGGAGAATATGCATTTTTATATCAGGGCTTAAGGGGCTAAATAAGAAATCAGATGGTGTCAAGTGTGTGCTGCAGGTTTACCTGATTGAGTAGTTCTTCCAAGGTTTTGACGTTCCCAGAACTTGCCGCACAGCTCATGAGCACAGGAAGCAAAGCTTGCCTCACATACTTCATTTCCTGGAAGAAGAGATTAAATGTTGCTTAATTTTGAGGTCTCCAAAAGGTAAAGTAATGCGAAAACACAGCTGTCGTCATGCGTTCAGAGCATTCCACAGGTATCCGGTGACAGCTGAGGGTGCAAAGGGCCTGTCATAGATTTGGTTGTACGTCGGGTGGCATTAAAAATCGAAGCAGGATACAGGATATTTTAACGTGGAACACAATGATGATGAAAGCACCACGACGAGGAGAAGCGGTTTCTTTAGAAGGCGGGACACGAGAAAGTTTTCAAATATATGAAGGAAGCAAGGAAGGAAGGAAGGGAGGGAGGGAGGGAGGAAGGAAGGAAGGAAGGAGGGGAGGGAGAGAGGGAGGGAGGGAAGAAGGAAGGAAGAAAGGGAGGGAGGGAGGAAAGAAGGAAGGAAGGAAGGAAGGAAGGAAGGGAGAGAGGGAGGGAGGGAGGGAGGGAGGGAGGGAGGGAGGAAGGGAGGGAGGAGGGACCCTCTAATTTATCTACCAGGTTAAGTCCTGTCAGCATTACAATAATGCTGCTATCAATGGGAGCCAAGGTATAAGCCTTGAGGAATGGGATCAAATTAGCAAATATCACAACCTCATGATCGGTCAACTCCAAGCAATCAAAACTGGCACCTGGCACTGGGAGGGGGAGAGGAGGTATTAATGGCACAAAGTCTTTTTTGGACCCTGGGCACGGTGATAGCTCTCTTTCAGACTAGATACAAAGACTGTTTTTAGAAAACCAGCTCACCTCACTGGAGCCGATCTGCAGTGAAGAGGCAACAGCAGCAATAAAAGAGTTATCTTTGAGAGAGAACTGTTCCTTAGTGTGGGCAACGGTGAGTTCACCTCTGATGTTACTTCTTATCAACTGCAAAAAAATACCAGAACAAAAACGTCTTTTCATCGATATGCTTGATCTACAGTGGGTCGTCAATATATGTAAATGTGAGGCATAATTTCCAGATTGTCCTGAGAAAAAAATAACACCAAAAACCCTGTACACCGCCAATGTAAAAGTTCTAACACCTTTTTACATTTTGGAAGAAAATAATGTGCAAGATTTCCAGGTAAACTCATCTGGTAAAATGTCCAGAATATGCAGCCAACAAGAAAGTTTAAGAAAAATACGTCAAAAGTTTCAAGGCCTTTAAAAGGGGTCTTTGTGTGAGCTATTCCACCAAGATGAACTGTTGTGTGCCCCTGAGAATGTAGAATAAACTGTCACAAAAAAGCTGGGCTATATCTCGGTGGGTGAGAGGAGGAAAGGCCGTTTACCCGGCCCCCCTTCGGCCCTGCTCCTCTCCTTAATGGAATACCTTATTTTTAAGCAGTCACAGGGTGAGGTTTAGAGTTAGCTTGAGGTTTACAAATCTCTTACACTAGTCAATAAAAGTTCTATAGTGTACATGTAATTTGATGACAAGATTGAGTACCTCTTGTTTTTCATTCCAGCTCAGATCTGTCTTCCCCAGCACATAAGACAATTTGGTGAGAGCTGCTTCAGGCGTCATATCTGAACCAGGAATTACCCCAGCATCTAACAGGACCTAGACAAGATTCAACTTTGCTCAGGAAAAGGTACATGTACAATCATGGCAAAGGAATCTGCAGACACAACTGGCTTGATTTAAGTAACTTCTTGTTATACAAAAATTCCCCATTATTAACCCTTTAAACCCCAATAGTGACAGGTATCTAATTTCTCCTTACAATATCCCTACTTGATCAAACATACAGGTCACAAGAATAAAGGAAATGATTGCCAAACAAGAAATGTCTCGATGTTTGTGAAAATTCTCCCAACGGGTACCATAAGAAAGATATGGACAAAAGTGAGGAGAATATGCATGTTGATACTGGGGCTTAAAGGGTTAAACAACATTTTGGTGCAACAATATTAAATATCTGAAATAAACTAACCTTTCCTGTGGCGTACTGGTCGACAACAGGCCCATGAAGACATTGTGTGCAGTTAATAATCAGAACTCCACGCTTGGTGGCCTTTTTTATCTCAGTGATCAGGTCATCACGATTGTTAGGAGCATTTCCACAACCATAAGTCTGCAAGACCACACCCAGCATGGGTGGCTTGAGGAATGCATGCACCTGTGGTATTAATGATGCACAAAAGATAAACATATCAGTTTTTGAATGCCTCAGATACTGGGGACATTATTTGTTAAACACCAGCCACTTACAGTTTCAGCTGTAATACCGGGAAACAACCTCAGCAGACCAATGTTAGGGTTCATGTTGGTATGAACTGTGAACTTTGAGCCATTGTTTGAACGAAATATTGCATCCCACTGGACTAAAAAAGAGAAAAAAATCATGATACTCTACCTGTTGGAATTGTTCCAAAAAAGGTAGCAGGCTTCATTAAGGTTTGAGAAGGAGGGCAAATGCTTGTCACAGGCAGGCAAAATTTTTAAATAATTTTTTATATAATAGTTTTGTTTTTATGCTTAAAGTGGATGGGCAAAATGTTCACAGTAATGGTCAATTTGACTGCCTTCGGGACCTTAATGAAACCACTGCAGAAAGGCAGGGTGTGCCTTAATGGGAATTTCTGACGGATACATTTTATAATGGCATTGATATTTGATAAATAACTAAATAGTGATAAAAATTACCTTCAATTTTCACCTTCATGGTCACCAGGGGAGGAAGATTAGGAGAATCAAAAGCATCAAAACTTCCAGCGCTCACTTTGGTGGAACGGTTCCCACGATACAAACATCCCGCAAAATACAGAGTCACCTTGTCAGAGAAGAAGAGTTTTAATTAGTTTTGTATAAATCAACATAACACGATGCCAAAGACAGTCAAGCTTAAAAAATAATTAAACAACCTCGGGATATCGTTTTGATGTGTCACCACATTTTCAAGCTAAGAGTAAATTCTGTAATGGTTCATTTATACCATGTACAGCATTCAGGTTCTAAGACACTAAAGCTAAGAAATTATGACCACTAATAAACAAACAAGTCGGATAATTTCTGGAAACAATCCTGCTCTACTAACCTCTGGAATAACATAGTGCCCTGCAATAACTAAAGCACCCAGGAGATTATCTCGACCATCATTCCTCTGTTCATAAATTGGCACCTAAACATTGAAACAACCAAAACCTTTGTTGCATCAGGCTTTATTTGCACGTTTACAGTAATTATTTTGCATTAAAATTAAAGAGTGTTTGGTTGTACCACTTAACTGATTGTTTAAACAGTCAGTTCAATCACACAAAATAATGATATTAATATCCGGATTTGATCCTTTAAGGAACATTTGCATGAGTGGAAGAATCTGAGAGACTCAAACTCAAAAAATTTACCCTTTAAGCCCCAACAGTGACAAGCATCAAATTTATCCTTACGATATCCCTACTTGATCAGACATACTAGTCATGCGAATAAAGGAAATGTCTTGATGTTTGTGCAAATTCTCTCAACTAGCACCATAGAAAATGTATGGAGAACACTTAAGGGAGAATTAATTATGCATATGAATATTGGGGCTTAAAGGAATAAATAAAGTTCATGATTTATCATCGGTATGCAGTTGGATTGCACCTCTGTTTGACCTGCTTTGCATGATGACATTGATTCATTAAGTCTGGGTTTAGAGATTAGGGACTTCAAGAAATGGCGACAACATGCAAAGGAAAACATCACTTAAATTGTGTATTTCAGTTCTTTTATTCTACGTCCTGATTATTCCAACTCATTTAATTTGTCTAATGTGGCCAAACTATCCATCATCTGAATTCAAAGGGAAGACGCTCAAAATCAGGCAGAGAAAGAAAAATTCACCATCCTGTGTTCCCATAATAATTCTACCTAAAACCTTAAAACTTATTCATTTCACATTGTTGTTTTGCAGAGCACCAAAATGTATAACACAGTCACCTAGAGAGTCATAATGTTTTGCTCACTTCGTTAAGCCTATTGTTTTTTGATGTTCTCATTGCTGTCGTCGTCACGGCCACTTAAACTCCCAATTGTGTTCCTTATGACAAGGACTTCGTTAAATTGGGTTTGTTATATTGGGGTTCTAGCTGTCACATACGTCTTACTGTAACAATAGCCAGGCTGAAGACCATTGTTCATCGAACCAGAAAATACATTATAGAGGTCCCACTGTACCAAGCTAGGCAGTAGCAAACATAAATTTTAACCCCAAAAAGGTACAATGAGCACTTTTATGTGGAAGTCCCCCTCATCCATCAGGATAAAAAGTTGATAAGAGCAAAGAGTAAAGTAAAGTGAGTACCTGTGATCCAGTGAACACAACTGACTTTCCAAGGTTCTCCAACATAAACGACAAAGCAGATACACTATATGCCATAGTGTCTGTGCCATGTATCACCACAAATCCATCATAGTTATTGTAATTATCTTTAATGTCCAGGCCAATTTCTACCCAGTCACTAATTGTCATGTTGGATGAGTCTTTTATTGGGCAATATTCTTTGATGTAATACAAAACACGGACTCCATGTGATGATATACTGTTGATCAGAAATGTGGCAGTTAATTGGGTGAAACCTATGGGACGATATAAATGAACTGTTAATTGGTAAAAAATGTTTCAGGCCCTATGTGTGATAGGTCTGCACCACGGAATTTGATGTTCAAACTTCGTGAACATCAATTTCGTTGGGCAACCGATCACACGATTAAGTGCCTTCAACAGAAGAACTCTATAATTTGTTTAAATAAGGAATCTTGAGCAAGATCTTTTAAGGTAAAAAAAAACACTAAAAGAAATAGAATTATTTTAAGTCCAATTATTCTACTTTCAGTGCCAGCAACAGCCTGCCAAAACATTAGTCCTACAAAACAAAATGTGCTTTTTCGGCCATAAAGAGAGAGACGTTAATGTTGTCTTAGATGTAAATATCGTCTCAAAACGACATTAACGTCTAGTATAAAAACGGAATATAAGTCAGACGACTTTAACATCTGACGATATTAACATCCTCTGTTTTGGTTGCACTTAACAGATGACTTAAAGTCATCTAGTATAAAAACGAGATGCCCTTAACTAGGACAAATTTAGCCCTGAAGCACTTTATCGTCCCAATTTAGGTCGCCGCTTCTCCACCACGAAGAATCCCTCTGTTCATCTCCTTTCCTTCCTTTCTTGTTGGCTACAGCACACAAGCCAAGTGCTTCTTCCAAAGACCGCTTCCTTGACTGATTTTGAATTTTTAAAAACAATGTGTTTCCATGTTTTCTATTTCTCGAAAACATCAACAGGCCTCGACAAAAGTCCCGTTGGTCATCCAGGACAAGTAGATTTTGAGGTCGGGCAAGTAACAAATTATAGTTTAAGTATGTCAACTTAAAGGCCCCGTTTACATGAGTGATTTCATTCCGGGATGAGTTTCATCCCGGGATGACTTTCATCTCGGTGTCTGGTCATTTACCTGTAAGTGTTTACACGATTTGGAGCTAAAATGTGTTCACCCGGGGATGATATATAATATAATGTGAGAAATTGTTCACATTTAGTGTGAACGATTTCTCACATTATATTATATAACAAAACGTTCAACAGAAGGAGAGCAAGCACTCATTGAACACTTTCTGAGACCTTTGTCCATACATTATAAATTATTATTGAGCTTGAGAAATTTGTTTTAAACACGGGCAAGTGGGAAATTGGCTCGGGCAAGCAAATTCTGAGACTTGCTTGCCAAAGGGCAAGCTGGAATTCAAGTTTTTGTCAAGCCCTGCGTCAAGAACAAGACTTCAGAAGCTGCGAAGCAGTTAAGCAAAGTCTCTGCCATGTTTACATGCAGGTGGATAAATTGTTTGTTTGTTTACTTGTTGTTGTTGTTTTTTTTTTGCGCACTAGTGTCTTCTGAGAATAGAACACAGTTTTTTTCTTAGAAAATCTTCGGTTTTTTCTATTTGGTCGTCTACTTTAATAATACGTCCCGTTTTTATACCAGACGACATTAACGTCTGAGACGTTAAATACGTCTAGACTCTAGCATAAAACGGCCATAATTTAAATTCCCACAATACAACAAAATAACCATAACAATGAAATCCACAAGTTAATAAGCTAACATTTTGAATACATTTCTCGTCCACTGAAAACACTACATTAATTTTGTATTCCCTGATCATGAACTTATATAACCATGTGCATTTTGTAATTCGTATTGACCCAAATAAAACACACAAAATAAATCAACAAGACTTAACGGCATGGCTAGTTCCTCTAGGGAAGAATTGCTCGAAGTGTTATTGCTGCTATCGACGTGGGCAGGTCTATTTCTCAAGTCGTCATTCATGTACTCATCATCGTACAACATAGGAAGTCTCTTGATCTGTGACTGTAGGAAGCCGGTTTTTGGTTGATAACCTAAACATAAACAAAAACATCTTATGAATGAACCTTCGGTTTCATTCCGAGAGGTCTGAGAGGAACTAGAACGATTAACTATGCGTGTCAAACGAACAACGTCACATTGAAATCGCGTAAATTAATTTCTACCTCCATCTGTTTTCTTCATTCCAATTGTCCCTCCAGTATACAACACCAAAACTCGAGTTTCGCGAATTTGTTTCGAGCTCTTGACATCCATGATCGCTGCATAAACAAATGTTATTCCACGTTGACAAGTCCGGTACTTCCTACCGCTTGCCGCGTCTTTTACTGATCTGTCACGTGCAGTGTCAGATAACCACTGTGCATGTCATGACTGATTTGATTATGCATGGTTCAATTCTACCTGTTACCATGTCCCCCCCGGGCATACCCCGGGGGATTTGCAATTTTGTTCTCATTTGGCGGTCTATTCCCCACCCCCGGGCACGCAGAAAGAGACAGTTAACCCCCGGGACTCCTCATTGACCACAAATACGCTGTTTTGTGTACAAAGCATAGATTACGCTATTGATTTCCGTACAATAGCAAAACCAGACGTTTTGATAAGAACTTAAACGCTTTTCTAGAGTTTCTTGAACGAAGGACACTACATGTATAATGTAATAAAAACATGAACGCTATGGTTTGAAAAAGAAAACTGAAGAAAAACGCAATCGAGAAAGTATAATGGCATACGGCTAGCGAGTAAAGAAATGGTCTTCACCACGTGATTTATTCTCAATAAAGCACATACGCACAAGAGGCCCGTGAACAAATTGAGTTTTTCTTAGCTTGTTTCATAAGAATGAACACTGGATTGAGACCTCTGTTTAATATAAAGCCGTGCATCCGTTTTCTTACAGAGTCTATTTAAGTCGTCTTAGTATATACATAAATATGCTGAAGAAATATTTCTTTGTTTGTGACGAACGCCATCCATTCGAGTACGCATCAAACGAACATTCGTTTAACAATTTAAAATAAAAGTATCTTCGAATACAGATTTTAATTTTGAGATTATTCTTCTCTAACCAGTCTGCTGCAAATTCTAGAGATTGTCAATGGAAATAGGCAGTCTTCACCACGCGGTCAGGCGTCAACCGAGAAGTGACGTACTTCACAACAAGAAGTTATTTTCGATTTGCCCCGCCCCCCTCCCCCCGGGACAAGACGGCTTCAAACAATTCCCCACCCCCGGGACGGAAGGGCTGGACTTGTCCCCGAGGTTGCCCGGGGGGGGATGGTAACAGGTAAAATTGAACCATGCATTGCGCAACTGATGGAACCACTGCAGTTTCCCTGGGCGTTTTTTGTCTTGTTTTAATTCACTTATTTGCCAAAAAAGTGAAATAACTTTAATGTGGTGAGCTTTATCCAGTAGTTTTCAATTTATGGACGTCTTTATCGATTTTTTTTTTAACTAACTGGACGCCATAAAAAACCTGTTTTCGTTTACCCCGCGCCCGCAGGTACATGTAGAGTAAGAGAGTGGGCGGGTTGGAGGTGTGACGGGGGTGGAAATCAGCCTGCTAGAACTATTGTACTCTGCTGGGCAGCAAAACGCGGGCCCGTAGTGATGGTCAAGAGAGAAGGGAAGATGTCACGTAAAGGAAAAAACAAGCTTCGAGCGCTACGCATATTCTGATAATCTTTTTCACAATTTTTAATTCAATTTTAAAATTGTAGTAGGTGGTAGAAGCATGGGCAGCCCAAGTTACTTTTTCTCTCTCTAGCTGCTCTTTCGCGATGTCTTTAAAAACTGGGAAAGAAGTTTAACATTGTAACCCAGGCATTGTTTAATAACAGAGGACGAGACAGCGAAGTTAAGCCCGGCGAATTCAATCCATGTAAATCGGATTGCTAGGCTCATGTGAGCCCCGTATAAATCTGATAAACCTGAAATATTCCACCTAGGCATCAATAAACGTGATGAACTGTAATTTGTAACTATATATAGTGCAAAACAAAAATTGTTTATTTTCTATCATTTCTAAGCCACACCATACCATGTCTACCATGTCATATATGTAACTTCCGTTCATTGTTTTACTACATATATATTTCTGTAAATTCGTGATTTGCCTCAATAAACCTGATGACGACTGGTATTGGCCAGTGGAAATATTGTAAGTCAAGTCTTTTCACGTTGTTTGATCAGTCCCTGCAGTAGTCATTTTGACAATCATTTATATATTTTTATCAATTTTGACTGATCACGATCTTTCTGATCCGACGTTGAGCAAGGTTGATCGTACACGGTTTTTGCAGTGGTTTTATACCTTATCTTGAATGAATGAATGAATGTTTATTTCCCATGAAGTGATTTAAGTACATTAGAATGAATACTAATTTAATAACTTGGGAGGAAGACTATAGAAACCCTCACGGGCTTTTACAAAGTAGTCCCCCTTTTGTAACAATTATCAAAAAAAATACATTCAATTTGTATCAGTCAGGTAGTAAGATTACAGTAGTAAGATTTTATACATGTACAATATTAAGATCACTCTAATTAAGTAATTTCTTATTTTTTATTTTTACTGAGCTATCGCTGCTAAGGATAAAATATATTGTTTCAGTTTCTTTTTAAAAATTTTTAAAGACACTGAGTGTTTGATGAACAAAGTATTCTATTCCAAAAGTCAATTATTTTGTTTCTTGTCGAATATTTTCCGTAATTTGTTCTGTTATAAGTTTTATGAAGTTGCTTTGAGTTTCTAGTATTATATTCATGAACTTGCGCATTTTCTAAGCAGAAGTCACTAAAATAGAGTGGAAGTACTTTATTGCTAAGACTGAAACTGAAGGAGCCGATTAAGAAATCATTAATTTGGTATATATTTAAAAGATTCAGCTGTGTAAAGAGCGGAAGTGATGGTGCTGTGTATGGTGAAAACGTTATAATTCTCAATACTTTCTTTTGTAATTTAAACAACTTGTCAAGCCTTGTGGGGTAGTTATTGGCCCAGACAATATTTCCATAATGAAGATATGGGTAAATCAAACTATTATATAACATTTTCAAATGGGTTTGGTTTACGTAAAAACGAATCCTACAAAGCAAACCTGTAGTTCTTATAATCTTTTTGGTGATATAATCAATGTGGTTCTTCCAAGTTAGGTGTTGATCAATTATAATTCCTAGAAATTTGCTTTCTTCAACTCTCTGCAATTCATTTCCGCTTAATCTAAGATTCATTTGTCTAATCAACTGTTTTTTGTGTGATTTGAAAATAATAAAATTTGACTTTTTAATATTCAGAGTCAGTTGATTCAGTGTTAACCATTCCTGGACTCGAGCTAACTCCGCATTTACTGTAGATTCAAGTTCTTGTATATTTTTTCCTGAACAAAAGAGATTAGTGTCATCTCCAAACAAAATAGTAGACAAATTATCTGTTGAGTTGTTTAGGTCATTTATATAGATTAAAAATAGTAACGGACCAAGAATAGATCCCTGTGGAACTCCACAAGTAACAACTTGTTCAGATGATCTTGTCTGATTATATTTGACAATTTGTTTTCTGTTAGAAAGGTAATCCTTTATCCATGCATGACAATTGCCACGTATACCATAAAAATAAAGTTTCTTTAGAAGAATATCGTGATTTACAGTGTCAAATGCCTTTGATAAGTCAAGAAATATCCCGACTGTGAATTCGTTGTTTTCAATGGCTTTTGTTATTTTATCAACAAGTTCTATTACCGCATATGTAGTTGAGCTGTTTTCTCGAAATCCATATTGGCAATCAGTTAATATTTTATTTTTACGAATATAACCAATTAATCTTTTATACATTAGCTTTTCAAGGATTTTAGAAAAACACGGAAGGACAGAGATTGGTCTATAATTTGAATAAACATTTTTTTCAGATGATTTGTAATACAAGAAGGGCACATGGACAGATCTTCTGTTGCTCCGTTGCGAGTGAGCTACAAGTCACTGAGAGACAGAACTGAGAAGCATTGAGAATAAATTAAGCTTATAACTGAAATCTCAAAAACGCGCTGTAAAAGCGCCGTCTACGCAAGGCTTATCTAGCAAAACCAGCTGTTTAAGGATGTCGCGCGAAAAACAACACAGATTTTTTCATAGTTTGGCTACAGTCAGATAATGAGTTACCTATGTCAGAAATGCAAAAAAATGGGGGGGGGGGGGTCACCGACTTCGTTTTCGAAATAAAGCGCGGGGAAAACTACCCCAATTTTGACACATTGGTCCTCGTAACTTGACTGGCATGGCCTCAGTGCTTGTTAGTTGGAAAATATTGAAAATGGTTTGCTGTAAACCCACTTTCTTAGTCAAATTTTATTTAAGTATGTCGGCCAAGTAAATAGTTTGAACCGGTCTCATCCTTTTAGTTAAACTCAACCTCTAAGATGGACTTTTGCGGACACCGTACAGCTCAGGAGCCATAATCGGGGATGGAGACCGTAACTAATTGCCATTTTCATTAATGGCGTTGGCCCCATCGAAAAAGACAAATGTGCTATTTTTAGAAAAAATGCGCCATCGCGCGTGACACACGCGCGTGTGTGTTGCGAGGACTCCGAGCAGAGAAAAACAAACAAAATGGCGTCGGGAATTACCTTCGTTGGAGATGAATAAATTCAATTTCTGTCATCAGTGTCACGTCCTAATTTGAGGCAAGCCCTTGGGGAGAACTTTCTGGATAGTGACTCTGGATATGAGGATTATACAAGTGATTCCGATGATGGCAGTGAGAACATTTTAGAAAAATCCTGTGGCGAAGATGTGTCTGACATGTCGGACGAGGATTTCCCCGTTAGCCGGAAGAAACGTTTTACGGGCAAAAAAGGCGTCGAACTACGAAATAAACAGTTGACGGCGACTCAGGCAGAAAAAGGAAAATACATCTCGAATATAAATTTCCTCTGAGGACGTACAGAGATTGAAGGGCAGCCGCAAAGAGTGTAAAATGATTTTCCAAGCACGTACTGAAGAAAAGTAACGCACTGATAAATCGTTGTCACTTTTTCCACTTCAAAAGAAAATAGTAACATATATTCAAATGCCAAGTCAGTAAAGAAAATGTTTGTCGAGATTTCTCAGCGTATGTTTTCTGAAATAATGCCTGCCTTTACCGAATGCCCGAAATGTTTATAATGAAGACAAAGAATAGTGAAAAGCGCGCCTTGTTTTCAATGAAATGCTCTCGTGGTGCGTGATCAATCGTCGACAAAATAGAGAGCTGGAAAAACACCAAGAGAAAAAAAAAATACTTCTGTCGATGAGGAGAAAGATGAAGTGAAACTCCATGCTGCCCTAGTAATTAAGATTACTTTCTGGGCAAATTACGAACCCAGAAGGGATACATAGCGCAGTGGACGCGGCAAGGGTTTCAACGACAAAGTGAGCTTAATTTTTCAGTTTTCTCTGCCAGCAACCCTGCGAGAAAAATCACTTTGTATCGAAGCAAAATTAAGAAAAAATTACGACTGAACGTCACTGAGTCACAAATCTAAGTTGTTTCAGAGTGCTTGAGTTCTTAGGACGAAAAGAAACTGTAGAAATAGAATTTTAAGCACTTAGCGTTTTGTTTACAATTTCTTTCATCGTCAAGTCAACCACTTGTTCTTAAAATTTCACAAACAGTAGATTTTATACGGAAGGCTTTGACTCCGAAATAATCGAGACAAGACAAAATAAAGCACAGTAAAATAGGAAAGAAGCATTTAATAATAATTGTCACACTTTTTATGGCTAGTCAGTACAAAAATCATGCAACAGTCTGAAAAACAAGCATTGAACAAATCCAGTACCAGAAAAGGCGACATTTTTTGGTTATACCACACAAAATTGACACTGGTTTACCTGTACTCGTTGTGGCTCTATCTGTGTTCCCTTGAGCAGCTCCAGACATTTAGACACAAGTCGGATGCCATGTAAAATACGTTGAATCGCTTTCACAGTTGTTTAAGCTTAAGTGTTATTTTTACCATTCCGTCGGCGGGCTCTAAACTAAGAAAAACTGCGTTTTGTGGTTTGCGTTTAAAAAGTAAGATGGTGAATTCTAATGTTCCTCACCTCCGTAGTCTTGTTTCCGTGAGCTGCATAGTAATTATCGTTCAAGTTTAATTATTAATCCTGTCTTCAGTTCGATCAAACAAACACATGATGGCTCCATTGTCAGCGTTGTGCGAACGGAGCGATTTCAAACTCGTTCATTTGAACTCCCGCAGCCATAACGGTGAGATCGTACAGCTTCAATCCTCTTTGAACGACGATTACAACAATTTTCAGGAAAAATCAAACACATACCACATTTCAGAACCCATAATTGGGAGATTTTTCCCAAACCTTGTGCTTGTACGTTCACTTCGGAGGAGTTTCATTGGCCCGATTTATACTAGAGACGGATCATCCGTCTGGGACGAACTTGGGCAAAGAACGGTAGTTCGTCTTATAATTCGTCTGTGTATAAATACGGGCTTTCAGACGGATCATCCGTCCAGACGAACTATCACGGTAGTTCGTCTTGACAGACGAACTACCGTGGATAATTCGTCTGGACGGATGATCCGTCTGTCTGTATAAATACGGGCAGAAGACGAACTACTCAAAAATCAGGATCTCAAGGTGACGATTTGACTTGTACCCATGCCTTTCCGTCACGCTTAGACGAATTATCCGCCTAGTGTAAATACGGGACGAACTACGAGACGCAACGATAGTTCGTATCATAGTTCGTCCCGTGTTTATACTAGATAGATGATTCGTCTTGACGGATGATCCGTCTGGACGGATGATCCGTCTCTAGTATAAATCGGGCCATTGATTCATTCAGCTCCGCAAAGAAACGCTGCAACACTTCGCAAGGTTTTGGCGCCTTTTTCGGTCAGTCATGTGATCGCGATCGATTCTTATCTCGGAGTTTCTCTCTCTTTTTTTCTCTCTCTTGATTTTATAGTGATTGCGTTTTTAATAATAAAAACAATTATGTATTTTGATATCAAATAATTATAACCAGTCGGGGGAACAAGTACCTCTTTTGGTCAATTTTCGTATCTATGCCCGACGGGGTCCGAAGAAGCTCCGATTTATATTGTCCAATCAGAAAGAACTACGAACTCGCGCGCAAAAATGAAAGGAGTGTTTTCAAGTTTTAAACATGGCGTCCCTAGCACGGAGGAATCTGCAGGCCATAACCTTACTTCCAGACATGCTTTGGCAGTATCGGCGAGAAGTTTGGCTGTTGGAAATTCTGAAATTTATGCCTTACTGTTGAATAATGGTTAAAGATAGTTTGTTGAAGCTTAATTGATTACATAGTTAGATTGTTCTTCATTAACCTCGCCGGGGCGCAACACTGAATTAAAAACCATTTAGTTTTTACGGCTTTCCAAGGCTGAAATATAGCGTTATTCAAAGCACGTTAAAAGATCCGATAGAAAAGAAGGTTACCTGATCTTAGATAAGGCAGTTAAGCTCGGGTTAAACGCGGTTCACTCGGGGTTTTGACATCATTCAAGACAGGTTTCCACGAAAGCGCGAGAAAAGAAATAATTAAGCTTATATTAAAAGTGCTTCGACATGTATTTACACCTCGCTGATTACTGTGATGAAGCAAGTATTCTTCACGAAGAGAAGTGGGATTTAAAATATTTTGTCCCGTCCTTATTCACATTAATGCATAACCTGAAGAAAAAGTTGACTTAACGGAGTGGAAAACAGCTGATTGCATGAAAGTTTTCTTGCACTTACCGGCCAGAGAACAAAGTAATTCTCCATTTTCAAAGTTTTAAAAGCCTTATTAACTCTGTGTTATTCCCAATGACCACTACTCTAATCCAGGTTAATTTTGTACCAGAAAAAAACCGCTGAAATAACGCCCAAATGAAAAAGCAAGAGCTAAACTTGTTGTTTCTTCAGCCGTCCGCATGTTGTTTTGATTCTTCTCGCAATAACTCTCAACAGTTTGTTAGTATTACTGACTTCGTTTATGACCAACAAAGAAACGCCTTCCAAGACAAACACATCTGTAATTCTTTATTATTGAAGCCCAGAAGGAATTCACATTGAAGAACCACAAGAAACCCACAAATTCCGACCTGAAACTGAAGTATTATTATACGGTTCTAGCGCTCATTATTCTTGGTTTCAAGACAAACTACTGCTCATTTGCTCAAGTATTTTGCCATAAATACAAAACTTAAAGCAAGATCAGGCAACGTTGTGATATCGCTGACATCATTATCAAGACTGAAATGGTGATAAAGTGAAAAATTAAAAAGAATAAGAATACGAATCTGAATCCATAAGCGTGCCAATCGTGACCAGTCGGATCCAAACATCGGATTACGCACGGATTTAGTAAAAGCAGGACGGCGAAATCGTTGTCGTTGATAGCAATCAGTGTTTGTTGAGAGGCAGTTTTGTTTCCCCATCCATTCCATGCTCAAGGTATTTCAGAGACCACTCGTTCAGCCGACTTATGGACTTCATTGCAGTCATTACTGGCCCTTACCTGTGCTATGCGACCCGTCACAAACAATTCTTAAAATAGATGTCATCCAAATTTAATAAAAGCGAGTAAGTAGTTGTCCTGATAAATATTTTCAAACGGTCTGCTTTTTCTTCCACGTTGAGAGCTAGCCGCCTTTCGAAGCAACAGAATAAACTGGTCCTCAGGTTAAATAGTTTTAAAAATGGAGCCCCTTTTGGTATTTCACTCGAGGTGATCGAGGCCTCAAGGATTCATATCTGAGTGGCCCACTGGCCAAATGCCGAAAATAGTGGGCTCAGTCTTTTCTCGGAGAAAAGATTTCGCCATCAAATGGCGCTTGTTCCCTCGACTGTAACCATCCTGGTCATATCCAGCACGCCCTCGTTGTACGCAAATTTGCGTGTAGCCACGCGCGTTTATGACGTTGAGGGTGGCGCAATTTTTTCTAAAAATAGCACATTTGTCGTTTTCGATGGGGCCGCGTGGACCCCGCGCTTACGGTCTCCGTCCCCGATTATGGCTCCTGTACAGCTACAATAATAACAGCATTCGATGATGCCAGGCCAGAAAAGTTGAAAAAATCAATCTTCCACAACTCAGTCTTTTTTTAATTTTTCACAAAACCGAGATAATCCCCTGACAAAGAAAGTGATCTATTAAAAGAAAATATGGGGTTTTTAACCCGTGCATAGATATTAAAATGCCCACTAGCGCTATATATCTCCACATTTCTTCAACAGCGCGCGCGCTCAATGCATGACGTGGCATGACATCGCGAAGTGAATTGCGTGCGCACTATGGATGCGCAGAAACAATTAGCGCGAACGTCCGTAAACCCTGAGGCCCTCCCCCCTTTTTTTACTAAGTGCTCCTATTCGAGAGAGCCCCCGCCCCCCGTGAGATTAGCAAACGTTAAAATATAAACCCGCCCTATCTCCTTAATTAGAAGCCATAATCAAACAATACACCGACCCAAAGGGAACAGACAGTTGCGCACGCTATCCGGGTGTTCTAAAATGAAGCGCGCGCTTCTTAGACCACAACCTGATTGTTACGTCAGTTTATAACACATACGGCAAACACTGCAAACTTTTGTGAGTAGTTGAAAGAGAGATAGCTTTTTTAAGACTTCAAGGAGAGAATATGAAGAGTGCGATCATCAACAACCACGCAATCGAAGAAAAAGTATGTTTTGAAAAGGAGAGCGCAACCAAGAGATTTCAACAAGAACTTTGTGATTTGCAGAATCGAGTCAAAACATTTAACGATCAACTGACTCGTGCGAAAGAAGTGTTTCAGGAAACGGAAGAGGAAATGAAAGGATTTCAGTCCAGAACTGACCGACGCTGTGAAATAATTAAAATGGAATCAGCAAAAGAGAGAGTGATTTTATCGAAACTTGTTAAGTTGGAAGAAATGACCACAAAGAGATTTAATGACAACCGAGATGTGACATTGTCCTGTGAAGATGACAGCATGTCTGAAGCTGCAAGAAATGCTGCTAGTTATACAACGGCACACAGAATTGCGCGATATGTGAAGATCGGCTGCGTGACGTTTCTGGATTCGGTAGCAGCCTATGTGCTGTTTAAAATTACAAGGCCATTCTTCCTCTAAATTCCAAATGTGAACAGGTTTTTTACTATGAGTATCGTCCTTTTTATTAGTTGAGAAATGATCTGTTCACAATGGCTAACAGCTATTCAGAACTGGGCAGTTCACCCATGAACGTTGAGACATTCAGGAACAGCAGCGCAGGAACTGTTTCTAAGCTTGTGACTTATCTAAAAGTGATAGAAGCTGATCGAAGAGAGAATATAGTCTCAAAAACACTTCTCAGGAGTTACTGTAGAGGATTCCTTTTTGAAACATAAGTTGCTTTCAGTAAGCATATACAAGAAATATTAAGATAAACTTATGTCGACGTTTTCGCAGTAACTAGCATCATTCTCAATAAGAATAAAAAATAAAACTTACATCGGAGGCTAATTACATCAAAGTTACGAAGACATTCCTGTGTGGCGTGAGTTATTTGCAAAACCGTAAAAGCATGCTCCATAATATTTATAGCGGAGCTCCTTTGCGGCCGAAGGCCGCAGAGCGCAGCTCGATGGGTAAGCAAATTTGATAACCTATCAATCCTAGAAATTTTGGTTCTGACGTCAGCGTAAGCCCATCCGTCCGCCCTTTACAGACTCTGGGGGAAGGGGAGGGGAGTGCCAAGGCAACCCGACGGGGGGGGGGGGAGGATAATGCCATCTCTTTCTTGGCGGGATATCGGGCGGTGCTTTTGGGCAACCAGCGTTTCTCTTGGCGGGAAACTGCATTATCATCGTGGCTTTTGAAATAGAGGTTTCTTTAAAAGCTTAAACTTAATTAGTAAAGCGATTGTTCGAGAGTACTGAAGTTTTATACTTGAAAACAAAAACGTCTAATGTCTATAAATTGAAAGGAATAGTTAACGTTACGAAATTTGCCTTCGACTTCATCTTCGTCACGGTGTTTTGCTGCGAACTCGGTCGGCACGTCGCTTGAGTTGTCGTCCCAACGCCAAATATAGCAGAGCTAGTGCCTGTTTTTTTCTGTCAAAAGTCATGGTATTTTCGGCGGCCCAAACACATTGTCTTGGCACGGGGGAAGCGCACCACACTTGCTAATCGGGAGGCACTGCCAGACGTCGGGATCTTTTTAGTTTTGTAACTTTATAACACTCGATAACAATATCAGTCACTCTCTCAATCACTCTGTGTTTTACAATGTTTTTCCCTGTCTTATGGACGTCAGTCCGGAAATTACTTAATGTTTATATCAGCATTAATTTAGAACTCCTGGTGAGAATTATGGTGCACAGAACGTGTGGAAAACACAGTATGTGACCCAGCAAAACTTAAGTAGTAATTTAGCAAGCGTTAGTTAGCATTATTGGTTAACGAAGTAGCATAGTTAATTAGACGGCAGTAGAGGCAGATTTGGGGCCGTGAAAAACTCGTTGTTAGTTAAAAGATAAGGGGAAAGAGAAGGCGACTAAAATAACAGGTAAAAGCAGGTGGGAAAGTTTCCCGCGCAATTTGAACTTCAGGTGCTTTCCATTGATTCTGTTTTTAAAAGATAAGATAAACTATAATTGTTTCATCACAACATTTTCCCAGGAAAAACACCTGCCTATTTATCTCGATCGAGCTGCGATCAGCAAAAAGTCGTATAAGTATTAAAATTAACGCGAATATAGCTGACGTGTCAGCTCAGCTCAACGGACATTATTTTTTGCTATAAAATCCTGTTCCAATCGCCAGTCAAACGCTATCTTACCGCCGCCGAGGGTGGCTATGGTCAGAACTCGCAACTGAAAAGTCGTAAGTAGCAATTTCAGTTACAACTTACTACATACTAACTTTGAATTGACGACATACGATTTACAACTTGCGACTTACGAGTTAAAAGTTTGCCACCTACGACTTGCGTCTTGCCCATTAAGCACTTGCGACTTTCGAATTACGACTTACGACTTAGAACCCCTCCCCTCCCCTCCCTCCTACTTTACATGCCTGGCCGAGAAGAAATAGAACCAGTACAGTGAACTTAAAAGAAGGTGACAATATAAGGTGCAGAAACGCAATTTTCTTTATTTTAATTTTATTTGTCGTAGAACAGTCATATCCATCAACTTCAGGCCTCTTTACCGTCGCTCTTGATTACCTTAAGTTCCTGTTTTTGTTCACTGCTCAAGGTGGCTATTGAACAGCTGGTCCATCTAGACTAAATACCCGGCAGTCCTAATTTTCCGAAGTATTTCGACGGAAAGGCTTATTCTAACGTTTTGAAAGTATTCGAAGCTGGTTTAGAATTACCACCGGCGGAAATCCACCACACCGCCCTATCGAACCTCTGCGGAGGAGAGAGATCCGAAACCGGTTCTGACCAGGCCACATTTCTGGCAGGATAACAACTCTAAAGCATCCGTGACATGTCATTGACATGTCACTATGGTGGCGTGACAGCTCGGGTAAGACAGGGATCATGCAAGCAAGAAATTCGCTATCTATCGCGAACTACAAAACCAAATTGGACTTTTCAATCGCTTGGTAATTCGAATACCTCCAGGACGTTTTAATTGCAAATTCAGCCCAATTTCTGAGCGTTTCTGACTCGCGGGTCTAGCCTAAGTGTCGCGAACAAAGCGATTTTCTAGTATGCACAAGCTCGGAAAACGGGTCAACTACAAAACCAAAGTGGTCTTTTTAATCCCTTTGCAATTCTTAACAAATACCGCATACTTTCAGAACGTTAGAATAACCCTTTCAGTCGAAATCCTTTGAAAGTTTTGAACTGCCAGGTATAGTCTAGACGGACATTTTGAAGTTCACTGCACTGGTTCTTTTCCTTCTCGGCCAGGCATGTAAAGTAGGAGGGAGGGGAGGGGAGGAGTTTTAAGTCGTAAGTCGTAAGTCGTAAGTCGAAAGGCGCATAAGTACTAAGTGGGCAAGACGCAAGTTGTAGGTGGCAAACTGTTAATTCGTAAGTCGCAAGTTGTAAGTGGTATATCGTCAATTCAAAATTAGTATGCAGTAAGTTGTAACTGAAATTGCTACTTACAACTTTTCAGTTGAGAGTTACCATGGCCACCCTCGGCCGCGGTACTATCCTTATTAAAATAGGAATAAAGACCCACGCAAACGAGGAAACATTGTTTCCCGGAATGTTTCTCGGGCACACAAATTAAACGAGTGGGAAACAATAATGTTTCCTCTCGGGGCCACCCAAGAAACATTGACAGGAAACACTTTCCTAACGCAAAAGCATGCTGAATTACGACTATCAAAGCCCCACTTAATGACAAGCATCGAATTTCTCCTTACAATATCATTACCTGATCTTTAAGCGTTTGCCTAGAATGCAGCTGAATGGCTATTTGTTTAATGACTTCTTTCTTCTCTTATTAAGGGTAATAAGCCGTTTTAACCCAAAGAGTCGGTTACATTGTGCTTTGTGACAGAAGCATTTAAAAACTTCGAATAAATTTAGTAATAATTAAATGACTGGTTAGAATTGCACAAGGGCTAGTGTCACAGTTGAAGACATCTACAAACAGAAGTGTGAACTCGATCGCGAGGAGCTGTTGAAACCCATGTTTTGCAAAACAGAAGATAACTGCAAGCAATATAGCCCTGTGCTGTGAAAGTGCACTGTAGTGAAACATATTACTAGGTGGAAATTATCGGTAGATATAACAGCTACAGAAAACAGCACATAAAGTCGTAATCTTTGAAGTGTTTTAGCTAGTCCGTAAGCTTGGTAGAATATCATTTACAAGAGACTGGTGTGGTATAAGTCAAGCAGCAAACCATCGTTTTATTTAAACCCCTTTACAGGTAAATGACGTCCAAGAAAGTAGCTTCTCTTCAAAGTTCTTGAGGGTGCTGTTCAAAGCAAAGCACTAATAGAGTACTTTATAAGTGGCCAGGTTCACAAATGAGTGGCCACATAGGAAAAGTGCACACTTAAAGAAGTGTATATTGGCGGAGATAGAAACTGCATTTGCAAATATAGATCTTCAGTCTATCTCTTTTGGTGTCACAGCAGTTGCCTCAGCCTGATAGGTAAGGGATGGGCCGTTAGAAAAGTTATGTGGGGGGGGGGGGGGGGAGTGCGGGCGAAGTACAAAAAAAATTCACGCAAGGGAAAATTGAGAGGAAAAAAATCGTGCACAGCTAGTAGCCCAAAAATTGTTCTTGCATACGGAAGAAACATTCCTGCAAGGGAAATGTTAACGGAAAACAATTCGTGCAGCTCGAAAATTCCCCACCCTCCCCCTCCCTAACTTTTCTAATGGTCCGTCCCTAAGGTAATGCAAATGATAGCATAAAATTCCGATACCCCACCCCATAAGGTTAATTATAGCACAACGCTAAATTTTGGCGTGCTCCCATTGATCGAAATCGATCACATGACGCGATAGTGCTCCCAGCCGGCACCTATCAGTGCATTGCGCCCGTTTTTGTTAATTTTCGGTGAAAAAGTTGCAGCCTTTGCACCATTTCCAGGGATTAGAAATGAAGAACGTGCACTAAAATACCTTCCGTGTACACGTCAATCACCTTGGGGGCTTTCCCGCTCCATACTTCCTGACATAATAATCGCATTGCAACTGTCAGCATTTTTTCGCACAAAATTTAGCGTTGTACAATAAAAAACAATAGTGTCCTTCTGTCTCAGGCCCTATGTGTGATAGGTTCCCTCCCCAGAGATGCAATCCTTTTGACCAGCGCCACGGATCGAGAGCTCTGGCAGGGTCCGAAGCAGGAAGTCCGCGAATCACGGACTTCCGCCGGGCTCTGTGCGCAGCCTCAGAAATTTGAAAGAATAACGGTTACCATTGGTAAGAAAAATGGGCAGCTATTGCTCTTGCGCGTTATCCTGGCCCCCGTCAGAGCTCTCGATCCGTGGCGCTGGCCAAAAGGATCGCAGCTCTGGGGAGGAGAATGTATTACAGATTGCTTTGTTCTTGGTTCTTCTTGTACCAACAAAAATAGCACCAAGCACAACGTAAACGTTGCAATCTTCTGCAATATTTCAGTAGCTTCTGCTCTCTATCCTCTTTAAAAACTGAATAACAATGAATTGCTTGTTTTTGTCAGAATATCTGCAAAAAGCAAATATTTTCGGAGGAACCAAGAATCCCTGTCCTATTGTTTGACCCAAACAATTAAACAACTCTTGTCCTTAAATACTACATCGTTAAATCACCTGTTAAGGACGGTGCCTTCTAATAGAGATGTATTTTTGCAAAGGTTATGACTATGGGGAAAAAGTAAATCTTGGCAAGGGTTATTGGAATCCAAAAAGAAAAATGTGGGTAGGTACGCATTTTTCTGAGATAATTGAGCAACCATTAATCTAATAAAGTATTAATATACAAAGAATGTATGGCAATTTCTTTCCAAAATTTAAGCTCGCGGTTACCCCCAATTTTCTTTTTGGGTTCTGATAGCCCTTGCTAAGATCTGCTTTTTTCACATAGTCATAACCGCGCAAAAATATTGTTGTATATGTAGGCAAACGAATACAAAACCCGAATATCCCGAGATGCGCGGAACGTATGCGCAGTAACAAAAGGAGGCACCGTCCTTGACACGAGGACGTAGACTGGTAATTTATAGCGTACAAAACGTAAAAGGTCTCCATCTTGAAGGCTACGTCAAAAAGAAAATTTGCCCGGAGCTGTTGGCCAAAGGGTCAAATGATAAACACCTTAAAAACCATCGTGTTTCAGTAGTATGTTCAACATTGACGTTTTTCATCCAACAGATGACGAGCATGATGCTGAAGAGATTGTGACTGGGAAAAGATAGCACAATCCTATTGCAGTATGAGGAACATTAATGAGACTGACTAACAGAAAATCTTGAGTCATGGTTCCCTTCGCGTGAGGAAGGCTTCGAAATTAGCCAAGCTGCGTGCTAAACGTACGATGAAACTTAGTGCCTTTTGGGACAAGGATTATCCTTCCGAGGCTGGAGTGAGAGATTTTTCGTCTTTCGAGAAGTTATGTGAATCGCGATATTGCGATCAGAAGTATTTTCTTATTCGTTTACTTTAGACCTTTGTTCGTATAAACTGATATTTCGAATACACTCATTAATTTACATTGCAATACAACACAATAGAACAGGGACACGACGCAATAGCTCTCGCCTCCGCAGAGGCCTCCTGCAGTCGGGCCTGCACGCTTTGGGAAAAAACGCACGGAGGCCTGGTAGACGGAAAAATTAAAGTGCGCGGGGAATTTTCCCTCTTCCCATCGTTCCTCGCGCTCCTTTTTTCTTTTTTCTCTTTCACTGTTGCTGCGAAGGAGAGAGAGGAAATAGGGAACTTAGGACAGCCGTCCTTTAGTCGCGGACGTCCACCAGAAGTTGAATGTCCCTCCCCTTTGTTGGCTTACTTTATTTTTGCATCCTACGAAAGGCGTGAAAACTTTTGTTTCTGGCGGTTTCAAGTGTCTGGCTACTTGCCATAGTGAACGTGATTCCATTAAAATGCGTCAAAAGAGAAGTATTCGACTTCCAGTTGCCGTCCGTGGTGCAAAGGGGATTTATACTCGGACCCCATTCAACTACATTAAGTACAAATGATAAAAGTTTTATCCGAAAAATGCTATTTGCTACATGGTCATTACCGTAACAAGCACAAAATGAAACAAAACATGTTCACAACACAGTTTATTAAATGCAAAAAATACATGTTAAAACGACTTTGACTTGGAACTCTTTCAGCTTCCTTTTAAATGCAGTTAACACTGGTAATGCAACATTGTTCTAGAATGCTTTCAACATCCATAGATAAAGACCATACATACCTGCAAGATAAAAGTTGTTTACACCTCAAACAACACAATATGTCTAACTATTCAAGGAAAATATCTCGTGTATAGATGTGCCATTTACGCCTCACTTTGATGTCCTCTTACGGCTCACTAAGACCGCCGGATAAAGACAAGAGAGGCATTTATACGAGGTTAGTCTCCATCTGAAGTAAAATAATCTCAAATACCGACAGGAATGTGCTTAATGTTCTAAAATAACACAATGCACAGAGTTACGAATAGTGCATCTCCTCACTGGCATTTTTGAATATTTTACTTCAGATTGAGATTAAACCTGCATCTGTTATGTGTTGTCCAGCGGTCTTGGAGGACACGAAACTCGACTATTGAGTGTAGCTCAGAAAATGTTATTTTAAGATAGAATCACACCTCTTTAAATTAGAGTTTATGAATTTTATTCTCTTTCAGACCAAGCAAACTGTACACAGTAGAGAGCTCTACGTAAGGAAGGGTTGGACTCTGTATCGAAATCAACCACTTCACCGTTAGAGCCAATCGCATGTTCGCAACAAAACGGGAAAAGAATTTCCAAGTGTGCTGCGGAGCTTATAGGACATTTTTTCCAACCACAGCAGAATCATAAGCCGTGGTGTGATGAAATCGATTCGGCGATTTCATCACAACACGGTTGTGATAAAAGGTACATAATTGTTTCTTCATTTTCTTCTTGAATCTCCAAAGGAAAATAACCTCGACCAAATGCAAACGTTCTTTGGGCTTGTCACTCACTCTTTCACTGGGAACGACTACCTTAGAAGACCCGAGACCGACCAAACACATAACAGAAGGGATTTCCTTGATTCTCTAAAACGAACTCTGGCACCACTATTTCAACCAACCCCATTTGACGCGGACAGTACGACTTTCATTCCGGTATGAAAACAAAACTTTATAATACGTTTTAATTAACCGTTTCTTGAGATACCAGTTCATTCTGTAAAGAAATGGTTCACCCCAACACAATACGAAACAGTGACACTGGCACGAGTATTCGTACCGGATGAAGAGTCTCGATCCGGTGCAGCTACGATAGTGAACGCGCACCGTTATGGCTAGTACTGACGCTACAGTCTGGAATGATTTCATGGCAACTAATGCTCAACCATGGGCGGGAACCAAAACTCGTACCGGAACGAACATCGTATAGATGTCATGTAATCCCCCCCCCCCCCCTCTCAGTTTACTTTTCGTGCATCTTGTTTTGTGGGAAACTAGGAGTAACTAGATAACCGAAAGAAAGTAGATCCGGTGCCAGAGGCCGTGTAAATGGCACGTGATTTCACATAGCATTAGACTGTTCCGCACGCCCAAATTGTGGGGTGTGAAGAATAAATTTCCAGTACTGTGTCCTCTTTAACCAAGTACTATTGATCCGAGACGCGATACAAAAAAATAATCGTGATCATAATAGTCAAGTCACAAAGGCCGCTGAATAAAAAAAGTAAAGACGCATTTTTACAGGCTTAGTCTCAGTCTGAAGTAAAATATTAACAAATGTCAGAGGGAGAGTGCTGAATTCGAAAATAAAACAATAGAGTTGAGAATAGCTTATCTTCTTGCTGGTAATTGTGAATATTTTACGTCAGATTGAGACTAACACTGCAAAGAGGCGTCTTTTGTCTTTTTATCCAGCGTTGGTGAACTGGAAACTGGGATATTTTGTTGACCCACGATCTTTACTCTCGTGAACTTGACACAATGAATTTCAACTCACAGTCGTCTTCAGCGTCCCTCGTTTAACACCAGCAACGTCAGGAAAGGTATTATCCGAGAGTCTACTGTGTGTTAAAATTTGTTCATCGCAAGTTGCAAGTTATCGATGTTTATTCAAACGTGAAAACAGTGGTAAATGAAAGGGTCGACTCTTGCGATTAATACCCGGCTATACCCTTTAAGAATCTTTAGGGCCTTTCGGTGGGGAAAGGCGACACCTCGACCAGTCCCCAGTGTTTCCCGATTCCCATCTCTAGCAGATGGTAAGTTTGAGCAGTCGGGGGGAAACACTGATCCGGCAAATTCTCGGCAAAGTACCCAAACTGTTACACATTTTTATCTTCTAATAGATAAAGAGTACGAGACACTCGGGGAAACGAGTGCTAATTCGGCAAATCCTCATGCATATACCCGCAGAAATAATCAGAAAAAAAATTACAATCAGAAAAAAAAAACTTCGGAATGACGTCAAAAGGCTACGACATGTCGCTTAGCAACAGCTCTGACTAAACTCGTGGATTCAGCCAAAGGGATTTGACCGACTACTACTAGTTACAGAGGAAAAAAGAGAGAGGGAAGAAAGAGGTTAGGTAACCTGCGATCAGGATCTATTTTCGTTTCGCTCGGTGAAACATTCAGGCGGGAAGGGCGAAACGAAAAATAGAGCCTGATACAATTCTTCTACAGAACGTCTACCGCGCACTTTTTTGATTGATTGACATTCAACAAAACAGCCAATCAAAATTTCCTCTGCTTGCACGATCCTGTGTATGCAAATTTCCCATAACGGCAATTCGCAAAGGGTCCCGCAAATATGTCGACAAAAATAAGAAAATCAGATATATCTTCAAGGGGTTCTTCTAGACACTAGCCCCTAAATTTACACTTAAAAGGTACCGCTCCAGTGTTGCTGCTCTGTCTGAACTGAAACTGAATGAAAATTCAGAACACGACGAGATTGTCATGTGCCAAAATATGCTGCATGCTTGAATCCATTCTCAACTTCAGGTGATGTCCGGAAATATTCTCTACGCATTTGTCACCGATTTTATGCGTAAAAAACCTTGAGAAATTAAGAGAAATACCTTGAGTTTCACTCTTTAGAATGACGATATCAGTAAAACCGTTTATAAACAAACAAGTATTTTGTAATTTAATTTGAGATTAGCGACGAATTTTGTCTTTAAACAGCAGTTTTAAAACGGATAACATTTATTATAAAACTAGTCAGATCCTTTGATATCAATGTCAGAGATCAATAAAACAAGAATAGCAACACTGAACGAATAAAACTGAAAGTCTTTATCACTTATAGGTAAAAACATTTACAGGATCTCGCTGATTGCGGCTCTCGCTAATCATCAGTTTACCGAATTATCGGTTGACTTGTTGATCACTCTTGGAGAAAGATACTAGTCCCTATGCTGTTCGTTTTGTTTCGTAAAACGCGTAAACCACTGCTCTGTTTATATTTTCAATATTAGCTGAAAGCCTTCAAATGAAAATTTCAAGACACGATGCGACAAAACGGGATACATACTTCACTGCTGCTGTGCTTCTTTGCTCCGAGTGAGAGACAGCTTGCGTCAAACCGAACGCCATTCTCAGGAGAGAAAGAAATGATGACAATTCTCCTAGAACGACAAGAATATCTTAGAGCGACACATTTACCGTCGCAGACTTGTCTTGGCGATGGCGGTCGGATCGAAATTGTGGGTGAGTCTCGTAGACAATTTACTTCCGTTGACAGCTCTATTGTTAAAGGGCCAATCAGTTTGCCAAAATTTGGCCGCCGACATAAGGTCTTGTGAGAGATTGTATCAGGCCTAAATTTTAGCGAGCGACCAACGTAAGAGAATATGAGAGCGATGCTAAAATTTGGCCTCATCGCAGGTTAGAGGTTAGGGGCCACGAAAAACATGGTGTTTGTACTCCAAGTAAAATATTTATGCATGAAGTGGAAGTACAGGGCATGGAAAGTGGGAAGGTTAGATCCCCCTGCACCACCCCCTTAAAGCCTCCCCCCCCCCCCAACCCATCCCCGCAATACACAACCAATAATGCTAAACTACGCAACAGTTGAAACTAAACCAACTCACCTTTCAGCTCGTGACAATCGTGTTTCCTGTGCTGGGACACAATGGTTAACAAAACAAGTTACCTGCATCAACTTACCAATACATCAATCAATGAATGTTCAGTTGGCAAGTGGGAAAACAAGCACAAGAGAGAGCTCCATAACCCGCAAGTGACTGCCACGCGATTACATCCGGGAAATCAGTCGATGAAAGGCTAAGCATGCAACCGAAACATGTGATGTACACGTGATTATATCTGGGGTGGGAGCTTCAATTAATGAACTCGCCTGTGCTTACTTCGCCACAACTAATTAAGATAACCCAAAAGACCATGAGAAAGTTTAACGTAACTAAATTTTAGCGCGACTTGCTCCGTTGCAAAACTTGTTTTATAAACACTACTCGTTTTCTCGCGATCTAGAGCTCTAAAGTACAAAAGAACAAACCAAGATCGCGACAAGCAGATAGTAGTTAACGAGCAAAAATCCCAGACAATTTACAGGCGCAAAATTTCCAAATGACTTCTTCTTGCTAAGAACTTACACTTGTCAGCATTGCATCTTTTCTTGGAGGTACCCACTGAAGTAACTTGCGCAATGGTGTCGACAAATGATGCGATTTGAGGTTAACTCCACAACAGAATTATGCGGCAAATGTTTTTTTTTCGCAATCTTGTTAGCAGTTTTCCTCGAAGAGGACTCCACGACATCAAGATACGGTCTCCTACGCTCTGATTTCTCAGCACGGTAACACAGAGACTAATTCCCAGTGGTACTACTAAGGGATGCGGTGATACAACTGCTGCAATGGGCTTTTAAGCTGGTCTCAGCAATCAAATTTATTGACATGCAATCAAACAATGAAACCAAACATGCAGCTACTCTAAAATAGTAATACAATGGCTTCTAACGATCTGATTAAAATCAAAATTGATATCGTTGTTAAGGATAAGCGATAGCTCGATTTGAAATTTCTATCATAAATGAAGGCAAAATTTACTATGCACTACAAGAAACCACGTTGATTTAAAAAGAAGCACTCTAAAACGTTGAGTAACTCTCGTCATTCAGCTGTCCTAGTATCCGCAAGACTCAAGATAAACTAAGAGGATTTTGTAATGCTACTGAAGTTTAACCTAAAATGGATCATGCTAGTGCGAAGAAATAATATACAATCAATTTAGACGGTCGGATGCTCGTTCTAAAGCGGTAGCCAGTTCACAGTCGATTGATGACCGCAAGTTAGTTCAGTGTAAAATCGTTCTTTTTGAAGTGCAGAAGTCACAACAGTCTCAGTATCGGCGCATCATACTGACACGAGGAGGCGCCTTGTAAGGGTCATATCTGGCATCAGCCGCTGCAGGGTGTCGTCTCTCGGGTCCTGGCACTGCACTTCCATTGTATGGTGCTCTGCCCACAGGTGTAGCTAGCGAGCTCCCGGATGGGTTCCACGGGACGGGAGCAGTGTCACGTGCAGGTACAGTAGCACGTGACCTGTCATCCACTGGGGGACGACCAGCACTGGACAATCCCAGTGCAGGGTTAGCAGCTTGGCGGGAATCCATTTCACCTCCCCAGGCTCCTCTCGGCGGTATGGAGTCACGGCTGATTGGTGCTCGCGAGTCACGTGCATCGTACATGGCGCCCGCACGTGGAACGTTCTGTTTGGTTTCTGCTCCACGGTCACGTGTTCGGTCTCGCTCCCTTGCAGCTAAGGCTTCTCGGTCACGTGATGACAAATTTGCACCATGTGCGTCACGCCAGTCACGTGCAGGTGGCTTGTTAGATTCCACTCCTCCTCCAATAGGGCCAACGGCGCGGTGGCCTGTTTCCATGGACAGAGAACCGAATCGCGAATCAGTATGGACAGACCTAATGTCTGCGAGTCCAGAGGCACCGTGAGTGAAACCTCCGCCGCGATCAGCTTGCGGGATTGGAGGTCTGCTGTCCCGCGGGTCAGGAGCACGCCAGGCAGGTTCCTCCATCCCGCCCATGGCCTTGCTGAGATCAGCGCGTACATTATGGCCCTGGGCGCCGGGCCCAGAGCCCAGGATACCTCTGACACCAGCCCGCTCTAACAGGATGCTCAAGCTCTTCTGTGGATCCATGCCTGCTGCCAGTACACCAACATTAGCTCCTGACAGATCTGCTCCGGCTGCTGCTGCCCAGGCTTTGCTCTCATGCACGTTATGGTCACGCGCTCCCCTGGAATGGTCATGGTCACGACCTTGAGGCTTGTCACGACCACCGCGATGGCTGTCATCACTGCGACGGTCTCTTTCGTCCTTCTTCAACCGCCGTTCATCAGTTCGGCTCCATTCATCGCCCCTACGTACTTCCCTTTCACGTCCCCCAGCAGCTGGCCTTGGCTCGTCACGATGGCTTCCTCTCGAGTCACGCCTCTCGGATGTCACATCAGTGCGGTCACGCCTATCACGATCGTTCACTCCGCTGCCAAAAAAGTCACGCGGTCTTCCTTCTCCAACAGCAGCTCGTTTAGGTTCCTGCCAGAAGCCAACAGGCTTCTCAGCATGTGCTGGATCACCGCGCTCAAACGGCGCACCAGGGCGTTTCAAGTTACGCCGATCGCGTTCTAATCGTTCACGTTCCAAACGCTGACGGTCCAATCGTTCGCGCTCAAGGCGTTCACGTTCTAAACGTTCCAAGCGTTCTCTTTCAATGCGTTGTAAGCGATCACGTTCAATGCGTTCACGCTCAAGTCTTTCACGTTCAAGCCGCTCCCGTCGCTCCCTTTCCAAGCGTTCTCGTTCTTCTCGTTCTCGGCGCTCCCGTTCGCGCTGTCGTTCCAGTTCACGCTGTCTTTCCAGCTCACGCTGAAGGCGGAGTCGTTCTCGTTCTTGTCTCTCACGGATCTCTCGTTCTCGTATCTGCTGCAGTCTTCTCCTCTCGCGTTCTCGTTCTCTTTCACGCTCGCGTTGTCGTTCAGCGTTTTTCTCGCGTTCAAGTCTTTCTCGCTCTCGTCTGAGCCTGTCTTGTCGTTCACGCTCCCGCTGTTCTCTGATCTCTTTAGCTCTCTCCTGGCGCTGCCGCTCCTGTCTGTCACGCCGGATCTCATCCAGGGACTTGATCTTAGGAGATGACCGGTCACCGCTCTTCTCCTCGCTCTTGCTTTGGGAAGTGGATTTCTTATCGTCCTTCTCTTTACTTTTGTCCTTGTCTTTGTCCTTTTCACTGTCTTTGTCTTTTTCTTTGTCCTTATCTTTTTCTTTATCTTTCTCCTTGTCTGATGACTTAGTGGACGATGAGTCGCCTTTATCTTTGTTCGTTGCAGACACACGTTTAGAATCGTCTTCTTTTTTGCCACTTGAAGTGCTTCCTGCGATTAGCATTAATTGTAAGATAAAACAGAATATTTTATACTCAAAAGGCAAACACAATCTCGGCCACACACACAAAGACACTGATAGATCCGAAATGTATCCATGGCTAACTTCCTCCATAAAACCAAATCAATGTTGAAAAGGGTATCACTGAATCACAACTTCAAGGACACCAACACATGAAATAGCCCTCGGTTCTTGAAACAAGTTCCTCCACGTTTACAAATTACACCTCAACACGGAGGTCAAGTATCATCAACAACCAAGATGGATGGATGGATGGATGGATGGATGGGTGGATGGATGAAAACAGGCAGAATAGCCTAGGAAAAGCTGATTTTCCTTCTAGGATAAATGCTCAAGCCTTGACAAGCGAGCTGGGTATGTCAAAAAATTGCTAAAGCTTTCGTTTGTTAAGGAGTAGCATACATGTAAGTCACCTCTGGGCTAGTAAACCTGTTTTAAAGGAACTTGCACCGTGGTAATCGGTAATTGACTTCCTCGTTGATAGAATCACCATCATGGTCTGCATCTCAGCATGTTTACACGTATATGAAGGCACAAGCAACGGAAAGTAACCATTTTCCAATTTTCCAGAAAGAAACTAAATAAAGAGGAATGCTGATGACTTGGCTTCATGCGGTAAAATGGATAATATGCAGATTCACAAACAACAACGATAACGATCAAGTGGGATAACCGAACACAGCAAGAGAAAAACTGAATCCTTCCAACATTCCACAGACATAAGACACCACTAAAGCAGAGTACAGGAAGAGAAAAGGCAACTTTGAGAGCAATTGGCCTTAATTCACAACAGTTATCATGACACAACACGACACACAAGTACACATTTTGCACACCATACAAAGTAAAATTAATTATGAAATGAAAACCAGTTCAAAGACTGACCTGACTTCTGTTGTTTTGGGGTTGGCTTAGTGGTTGATTTAGCCGGTGTTTTCGTTGCCGTAGTGGATTTACCGGTTGATTTGTCTGTTGGTTTCTTACTCTTATCTGGCTGTTTCTTGTCATCAACTTTTCCTTTGGATTTATCTGCTGCATCACCTACATGGGAGGAGGAGGAGATTCATCATCATAAAATTGCTAACCTAAGTTCTCGATAAATTTAATACTTGCTCAAAAAGTACCAAAAGAGGATTTAAATGGCTGCAATTAAATTGTCGCTACCAGTAAATCACCAGGGAAAAAATCGGTAAATAACGTGTAAGTTGTCGCTAAATTCTCGAGAATTTATGGAACATCACTGATGCCAGCAAGATGAGTTATAGGGGTAACATCACAAGGATTTTGCTATTTCAGGTCAATTCTGTGCTAAAATCATTACTAAGTTCATTCATACACAAATGCTCCTGTAAAACTATGAGGAAGATATTAAATGAATTTTATCAGGGAGAGCTACCCATAATAATTTTTGGGTGATTTGTGAGCACATACATGTAACATCAAAACTTGTTTCAATCCATTTCCATCCTTGCCATCGGTAGCAACAGACAACAGGAAACAGTTTCAGTGCCATAAAATAGTCTTTAATAACAACACTAGATCATTATTTTTGGAATTCAGTTGATGCGAAGACACTTTTTAGCTTGCATGACATAGCCCCTTTAATGACTAGTGGCTTTTTTGTGATACTGTTAGTACATTTTGAATAATTACTCATTTTTCTTGAAGGACATACACTGTACACTGTCTGTCCGATTAAGTTGCCAGTTTGTTGTAAAGTGAAGTAAGACTTGAGATGTGCGATTAGGCAAACCTCAACTCTAGCTTGAAGAATTTTTTTCTGATCTACCAGACTGGCCTTGTTAAAATTAACCTTTTTGAGGCGTGATAGTAATGACAGTATGTTAGCACGTTCGATGATTAATCAGTGACCACTGTCACAAGTTCATGTTTAAGGTGGCTCCCTATAGTTTTATGACCGCCGGCACGCGCTGATGATTCGAGCTGTAGTAATCTGCGTGCACTCAAATAAAATCGTAGGTTTTTCTTGATATTCATGACGTCAGCATAACCAAAAAAAGCAAAGTTAACAGTAAATTTTCTTGCGTTTCCTTTGGTGAATTTTTTTTACATTTTGCACATTTTGAGATACTAACGCTACCTTTCACACATTATTTTTTGGAAAAATTATGTCAGAACAATCCAGTTTAATGGTTAAAAGTAAGAAATCACGTGATATCGGTGAATCCGTCTGAAGGACCTCACACTTTTTTCCCTGCAAAATGTTAGTCAAAATCATTTTCACAAAATAGGAAAGTTTAAAAAAATTTCACAGAGGGAAAATCAAAATATTTAAGAAAAAAGATGAATTAATGGCAAATATCTGTCATTCTTTAGATGCTTTGTTGCCATGACAACGGCCTATGCCTAAGAAGCAAAACCTGAAAAATAACGGTAATTATGTTGGTAACCCTACTGGCAAAATTCAGGAACAAAGATTGCAAGACAACAGAACTAGGGCTTCTTTGGCAAGCCTTGCGTGTTCGCATAGTCACTTTTGTAGAAACTCTAGGGAGCCACCTTAATTAAAGAATGTGATTGCTGCAGGCGAGAAAGACATCTTTATACACTGCTTGTCCACTGGACAAGGGCAACTCTTATTTTGGTTGCCAGAGAAATGAAGATGCCCATCAAAGCTACTCTGCTTCAGTTTTCACTTAACTCATTACCGGCCGCGTGTTTTTTGATCGATTCGCTAAGTTAGCAGTTGGTAATAAACAACCCCATGTGCAGTACGAAACGACAATTTATAGGCTCAAAAACACAACACTCACTTGATCTAGAATAGTTAGAATTTCTAACTTTCGAATAAAATACACCAGTTGTCAATTAAGAATTAGCCAAAAATACAATCTTGAAGTCAAAATTTTGAAAATTTACGCAAGAGATTCACATGTTGTCTCGCGCGTGAAATCAAACCACAACAGAGGATTTGTGTGTGTGTTTAGGTCAGATTACTATTTTTGGAAATTTCATGAACGAAGATTCGCAGAAGAGGAGACAGTAAGCTTTTCTAAATAACACATTTATTAATACACGCCTTTATTCGTTTCTGAAAACCAAACGCGTTCAATTCTTTCTTCGAGGGAAGCTACGCGCAAGCGATTTCGCTCGATGTGCAAGTTATTTTGAAGAGCATTTACTGATGCGAACTGTGCACGTTTTTCAAAACTTTTACGAAAACTTTAAGAAATACAAAGAATCCTTCAATTAAGAAGTTATTTCGGTAAAAATTTACAATCAAATGTGTAATTTACTCTACCGTAGACTCGTAGAAGTGCTTGAGCATTTCCCAGAAAGTCCGCAGTTCGAAAAATCTCTTGCGATGCAAGATTGTCCTTCGCTTTGACAAAACAGCTGTTCGTCCTCGAAAGATGTTTTCTTCGCTCCAAAAGCTCTAAATTCCATCGCTTAACTTGTCGAGTGTTCCTTAGAGCTTCTTCTTTCGATTTTTAAGTTTCAAAAGGTAATCCTTCCTTCCGAGAGCGAGATATTGCCATCTTGAAAATTCACGCGTGAAGAGCACGGCAGCCATTTTGAGTGAAATGTGATCTTCTTGGAGAGTGACAAAAAGTCTTCCCTTCTAGGACCCCCTCAAGCCTTCAAATATATGCGCAGTTGGTGGATTCTGATTGGTTGAACATTCCCGAAGACAACTAGGACAAAAGGGGACCAAAAAAGCCTTTCTAGGGGAGGCTGGGGCCAAAAGCGAACACGCGCAAAATCAAGGCCGGCTCAGGCCGGCACGGACGTTAAGCGGTTAAACAAATTTATGTTTCAGTCACAGAAAATCTGCCAAAGAGTTTGATGTATTGAAAATAAGCAAAAAATGTTTCCTTTTGAACACAGCACTGTCATGTCTACAAATATTTACAAAGATGAATAAGAATTGTACGAAAGTGAAGATTGCTTGCAGCTTATGTCCAAAAAGAAACAGAAATTAGCGGAAAACCAGGTTCAGTAAGGAAGTCTAGACATGCAATGAAAAACAAGTTAATCCTCCTCATCCCATTGGGTGGGCACTTTGGGAAATCCACTTGTCCATTGAGAAAAAAAAAGTACTTGGCCTGGACAGACAGACGAGTGGAGGTTTTATGCCCTGCTGCTACATGTATGGATACTGTTATGACTGATAGAGTCAACATAAAAATTTACCTGGCTTGTCTTTCTTTTCTGGCTGTTTCTTTACCACCGGCTTTTTGTCGGCTGTTTTCTTATCAGCTTGTTTCTTGTCTGCTGGCTTTTTTCCTGTAGTACTGCCAGACTGAGTGGTAGGTATGCGATCACCTTTGGCCTGTGGAATAAGTCAATAATAATAATAATGTTAAATAACTTATTTAAGGTTGAACAAGTAGGAAGTGATTACTCAATCTTTCCGAGCCAGAGGCTCATGTTAAAAATGCTCAACAAATTAATATAATATAAACAAAATTAAGTGTGAACTCTAAAAAATTAAACCTTTAAGCAGTAAATAAAGCTTGTTTTCAAGAGTAACCAACTACAGCAAAGGTTATCACACCCTTCAAAAATCTTAAAGCATTATTTTCATTAAGATTTCTTCCACAGACTCAAAAGTTTGAACCAACTTGCACATCATAATACACAGTACCACAGAAGCGTACTACTCATTAGCTTTTATTTCAACAGTGGATTGGTCACACTTTAGGATTTCATCCACAGACTATTGTGTATAGCATGATAAACAGCTCCACGAGGAAGAGCTGCTCAACAGCTTTCATTTGAATGGTCGCACATCAGGGATTCACCCCTAGATTCACAAGTCAAAATAAACATTTACTTGTACAGCAAAAGAAATATCACAACAGGTAAGTAATGTAGACAGCTGTGGACAATGAGCCTTCTCTGCTGCCGCCCCAATGCTGTGGAACACTTACTGGATAAGATCATACAAGCAAAACTGCTAGACTCTTATAAATCTTTTTTAAAAAACACATCTTTTTAAACAAGATTTTTATGCATGAATTAGTATGAACATTTATCTTTTTATTTTGTTACATCTAATCGAGGAAGGAAGGAAGGAAGGAAGGGAAAAAAAAAGGAAATTACAGGTAGTTACCCTATCTACTGTAATGGTCCTTCCGTGTAGCTCTGTGCGGTGAAGATGTGATATACACTTGGCTGCCTCTTCACTGGTTGACATGGTAACAAGTCCAAAGCACTGAGCACCAGGTGCCTTGGAGTTTGTGACTATCTTAGCTCCAACAACCTAAGAAAAAACACAATAATCCATGAACAGCTTTATTTATCTATTAGGTCACAAAAAAGTCTTAACAGGCAATGACTGCATAACCCAACTTTAAAATTTTAGTGTTCAACTGGACAATTTTCTTCCATAGCTTTGAACTAACAGGGTTTTCAATGTAAGCAAATGTCAGGGCTAGCTGAGGTATGAAACCACAATGACTTCCCTGATGGGGGAGTATTGAGGCCCTTTTTTGAGTTAGACTTTACCAATTTGAGGACTTTTTTGGAGTTAAAAAATACTTTCTGGCATAATTGTTTTTGAAGGGGGAGGGTTACGGGGGAAGGGGGGAGCCCTTAAACCTTCTTGCATTCTGGGCCACTGCTCTAGCTGTAGCATAATGCGACTTGTGTGGGTCAAACAATTTTAGCCTCATTCACAACTCCCTGTCACTAACATTCCTACCTTCCCTACTGGGAATAACTTACCTTTCCATATTGACTAAACCGTGTCTTAAGATCTGCAGCTCTTGTGACGGATGACAGATTGCTCACCCACAGACTCTTGCCAGTTTCCTTCTTGTCCTTTGCAGATGTTGTGCTCTTGCTGGGTGTCTTAGTTGTCTTGTCTGCTGCCTTGGTTGTCTTGCTATCGGCTGCTTTTCCTTTACTTTCACTTGCTTTGCCCTTTGTGTCTTTATCAGTAGAGCTAAACAAAACAAAAATCAAGAAATTCTTGATCACCTTATAGTGGAACTATAGTGTATTGATTCATGGGAGAACCACAAATGGAAATTACTGAGTGACGTAACATGAAGTCTGTAATAATAATTCAACAAATATGGATACTTCATTATTCAAATTCAAGGAGTTTTCAAGCAGTATCAGCAGCAGTTAGTAATTTCAAGGACTTTACAAGTGCACTCCAAAACATAAATTAAATTTCAGGACTATTCAAGGAAAAGGACAAACCCTGTCTAGTTTCTTTCTCTCTTCAAGTCTTAAAAGAACATTTTAAGTTGCAGGGCCGTGATCTAGGAGTGCCCAGAGGCCTCAGGTTACTTACTTTTGTCTTCAAGTGACTAGAAAATGTTATCTTTTGCTTAAAGCTTAAGGGCTGGGCACCCCAGATTTGATGGCTGGGAGCCTTTGGTCTCTTTTTGATTCTTCTAAGAGAAAGGAAAATACTCCAATGTTGCAAAGAAGATACTCCATTGTTGCAAGCAACTGTTTTGGGGCTCAACCATAATCTTTAACTAAATCATGTCTAAAACAGGTGAACAAAAAATAACACTGACAGGGACAAAGAGTGTTTTTTCAATAGGGTAGTGAGAGCCAGCGAATTCCAGTTACAATGAACAGCGATTCTCATTGATTGAGATCATATTTAATACTGTAGAGAGGGCTGACTACTCAAAACACTTTACCTCTGTCCTTTTGCTGTGCCTCCCTCTTTTGGCTTCTCTTCTTTTGTCTTCTCTGCTGACTTAGAATCGTCTTTTGAGGCCTTAGCATCACTATCTTTTGATGGAGTTTTACCTGTCAAATTAAATTATTCTAGGATCAGTATAGCAAAGAAACTAAGACAAGAAAGAGAGAAGCAGAAAGGAGAGTAGAGCTTCACATAGACAACAGGTTTTTACAACATCCGAGAAAAAGTTTTTCAGTACGGAGAGCTTTTTATTAAATGTAGTAAACTTATTTGTGTTAACGCTTAATGTGGTGGATGCTTCAGTTGACCATCCTAAACAGAGCAAGAGTTTACTGGTGAGTGAACTCTTTTGAACAAATTTCATAATAGACTTGAATGAATGTGTGTCAGTTCTTTGCACAAACACCAGTTTTGCAGGCTCCGCCAGTCAGATGCGGTTTTGCAAAGCTTGAGCTCTTGTTTTCCCGTCACTTTGCTCCAAACTAGATGAAGCTGCAAGGAAGCAGTTGGTAAACATTTCAATCTTCTTGGTCAAAACGACTTGCGCAGCCAGATGAACATGACGATACTTGCTGATACTGGGTCTTCTTCATTTTCACAAAGCATGTCACAGATGTTGCAATCCTTGCATGGCTTGTATTGCATCTGACTGGGAGACATCACCTACACGTAATGCCGACATGAGAAGCCTTGAAATTTCAACGCAGTTTGATGGCTACCAAGTCAAAGACTGTAAAAGCTTGAGTTTAGAAACATGTATGACTTCACAGAGTGACTTTTATCCTTAAAACTTTAGTTAACAGGCTTAGGGCTCTAGAAATTCTAGACATAAACGTCTTTTGGCTGTCACCTTTCGCAGCTTTTTCTGCCTCCTTTTCTTGCTTCTTGGCAGCAGCCTTGGCAGCTTCTTTCAAGTCGTCATCCAAGTCATCTTGTATGTCATCAGTATGTACAAATAATGAAACTGACAAGCTGTTTTCTTTAGAATCCACATCTGATGTGTCCATGGATGCATTATCGTCTTTACCTTCCTTAGCTTTGTCGCTTGAATCTTCAACACTTATTTCTGCTGCCGATGTCTCCATATGCTCCTCAGTTTCAGCTGGTTCTTGCGTTTCTGCCATTTCGTTGTCTGATGCAAAGAGACTGAATTAACTTCATATGTGTAATCCTCATAATATGAACAACTGGGAACTGTTAGAAAGTCCAAACCCGGACTACAAAAGTGTAAATACAGCAACATGAACTAAAGCTTACCTCTTTCTTATCATAGAAAAACTAAAATCTACTAAATCTGTGGTGGTATTTTGTTGTTGCTGTTGTTGTTGTTGTTGTTGTTGTTTTTCAATTGATCACTGAATGCAAGTCAGCCCAATTGAATTATTGCAGATTTTTTACTTAAATGCTAAAGATTTTGATAAATTTTGACGTCTAAATTGCTGAGATGTAATAAAAATTCTTCAGTACCACAGTTACCAGCATCTGCAGTGATATACCTAACCACAATATTTCTATGAGCTTTGGACAAATCAGTTCCTGCACTCTCGACATGTGACAAGTGGTCTGCATGATGTTCAGTAATTTTTCACTAGAGAGATGATCTAAGGTTAATTAGGACACATTTTCAAACATTTTTACTCTATAATTATTGCTAGTACCAAGCCTCGTTGAGTACCATATAAAAGGAGCAAGGTCATGCTATTTTAGTCTTCTTTCTTTAGTGACTTCACATCCAAAAGTCAAAGTTGAAATACTAATTTATTTAACCAATTTAACTCACTTTCACCAGTTTGAGAGTAAACCCAGCTTTCAGATTGACCTAAATGGCACAACCCAGCTCCATTTTATGGCAACAAATAGCAACTAAATGTACCTTCCTCATCTTCAGCTTTGACCACAAGCTGGTCTTCCACCTAAACGTAAACAATCAACAATCAAATTAACCCATCTAAATTAGGTCAAAGAAATGGCCTGAGGTAACTGGAAGTTACAAGTAGACAAACTTGTAACTACTTTTAACAATCCTCACAATGGGTCATTTTAATGCACTTTTTAAGAAAACTGACATTTTGAAGGATGGTTAAGGCAGTACTTCTCAAAAGCAAAGTTTGGATGGCAACTTCTCTTTGATAGTTTCATACAATGACTCCCACTAAAACATGTAAAAGAGTTTGTCACAGTCACTGGTAAGGTAGGGTGAAGTCACATGCTGCACATGGGTGACTCATACCACTGGAGATTAACTCAGTTTTTGTGGCATGAAGCAACTAAGAGTATAACTTATCTCTTCTGAATGGGATGCTAGTCCATTGCAGGGTCACTATCAGCATTTTTTGCCAGTATCTATTTATACACCAAGGTAGGGAGACACAACATTAAGCAAAGTTTCTTGTCTACTGTAACAGCCAACAAAACAGAGATCATGACTCTCCTACCTTTTGATTAAAAGTCTGATACCCAAAACACACCACTGTGCCCCCATTATGACACAATCAAAACCAACCTCTTTTTTCTCATCCAAATTGTTTTCTTCTTCTAGATCTTCCAACTTAATATCAACATCATTCTGTAACATGTCTGCGACATCTTCCTCAACATCCTTTTCAACATCTTGTTTCTCTTCATTCTCCCCATCATCAGTGATTTCAGATTTCCAATGTACGGAGATATCAATCTCTTCTTCAATCTTATTGCTGTCTAATTCCTCTTCAGTATCAACAGGCTCCTGTTTCATCTCTTCATCTTCTTTATCCTCTTCCTGGAATTCATTCTCCTTTTCTTCTTCATCCTACACAAACAGACACCACTAATGGCCTTAGTTTACAACAAACAAACAAACAAACAAACAACCTAAAACCCCCAGTCTTACAGACATATTGATACTCATGAGAAGTTTTCATGTCATGCACCATGGAAGACCTTGAAGACTTATGTACCAGTCAATTCCAAAACCGCCCATCCCCCCACCCCCGGGCAAATCCCCACGCATTTGACTTTTTGAAAAATTCTGGTCAAATTCCCCGCTATGTTGGCAGTATGCCCCACTGGTTAGAGCTTCAAAGAGCATCAAATCCCCCACCCTCCAGGTCAGGTCAGGTATATTGAGGCAACATGTGTCAAACCGTTTATTCAAATGTAAATATTCTACAATAACAGTTGGCACAGTTGGCTACGGCTTGGATTAAGATTTGTGTCAACTGCAATTTTAATAATAAAAGAATGATCTGCTAAAAAACACAACTGAAATATCCAAAGTCTCTCAAAGCTAGCTTATGGAGGTTTCTTAATTTCAATAAAAATGTTTTGTTAGAAAGCCCACATTTAATGGGCTTTTTCAAAGGCTCTCAAATGCTCAAACAAAACTGTGAATATAATAAACTCTATATATCTATATATATTAAAACACAGTGATTGATCATTTCTCGTATTTCCTGATACCCTAAACATTTTTAAACGTCAGCAAAGTTCGCCCTATACAGACATCATGTCATCTTTTTTCTCTTGCTTTTTTCTTTGCTGAGTCGCTTTTGCCTTTTCAACCCCTCTTGCTCTGTTTAATGCATTCTGCTGCAGGTGATCCCACCACATCTGCACCTGTTCTTCACTTAAACAGCATTTGCTGGCAAGAAGTTGAGAGATGGTGTAATTTTTTTTTCCTTGGATACAAGTTCTCCAAAATTTTCAGCTACTACAAATTTCTTTTTCAGCTTGTCTTCACTCCAGACTTTGAAGAAAGGCATATTCCATGATATAAATATAAAAAACGACAACAGAAAAATATACAAAAATATATAGAACGACAACAACAGTAAAACCCACATGGAATCGACAAGAGCAATGACCCATGAATGCAGTGCGCGTGCTGAATGAAAGAATTGCGAAATCCTTTTGTTTCCGACCGCTGACTGACGTTTTGACAGAAAAGTCAAATGCCTGACCAGGCGGGCCTCATTTTGGGTCAAATTCCCCACTGTACGGAGCTAAACTCAAGTCAAATGCCCAGGGTATGCCCAGGGGGGAGGGGGATGGGCAGTTTTGGAATTGACTGGTACATTAATGCACCTATGAATGTTTAGCCACAGTGCAAGGGAAGGTATGCAGAAGAAGGCATTTGATCCATTTTTCTCTCCCACACAATGCAATTTGTCTGTCAAGGAACAGCCATTGCCAGCTTGAAAGGGATTAAGATCAACTAAGAGTGGAAAATTGTACAAGAATATAGCCATATTTTGAGCATTAGTGGGTAATTTGACCTATAAATCTTCATTTATTTGAATTTTTGGCATCTTCTTGGCTTCTCCACAGGTGGTACATGGTCTGATCATACTTTCTGCTTTCTTCTTATTCAGATTGTTTTCCACATGTAAGCATATCTCCTACTGTATGGCCACGTATAAACTGTACAACTCCTTGTCTACAGCAACGTTTAAATTTAACTTTGCTTGTTTGTTTGTTTGTTTGTTTGTTTTGATGCCCACTGCTATGAACTTTGGACACTTGATTCAGAACGTAAGACCAAATTAAGAAAGAATCTTCTTGGTGTAAAATTTTCACTTCATCTAACCTGCTCCTCAGTTTCCTCAGCCTCAACTGCTGTTTTCTTTTCTACAAAAGAGAAAGTAAATGAACTCAAATACATGAAAATGAATATATGTCCAAGCTCTCAGCAAATGAATCAACTGCATGAAGCAGCATTAGGTGTTTCTCACTCAAATCAGGTGTTATGGATGTTTTCTTGGTTTGTTTCTGGCCGGTTCTCTTCGGGGAAACGATTGGACTCGAAGGTTGTTGTTCTTCCGAGTCACTCTCTTCCTCTTCGCCCGTCATATCCACGCTATCAATGGGAATAAACTCTACAGTTTCCTCTTCACCATCTTCTTCTTCTTCTAAGGCCTGCAAAAATTGCGAAACGTAAAAAGATGAACACGCCGATCGCAAACAGGCCGGTGGCTACTTGATATCGATTTGCACACCTAAAGCGACGAAGCGATAGCAGTCATATTTCGCGACGTTACCTTTTGCAATCGCTCCACCAAAACTGCCTTAACTCCACTCTTTTCTAAACCTCTTTTTTCGAGTTCTTGGCGGAGATCTACCACTCGAAAATCGGTAAGCCTTTTCCCACCCAAAAATATCGACGCCATCCTCGAACATGTGGATGAAGCAAATACCTGGCCAAATTCCCGGATCATGCTATGGCGCAAGGCCCTGTGGGTAAAACGACGACACGACGATGAGCGAGTTTATACACGACTTGTCACGAACTGTGTCACGGAAATTTCCGAAGATCGCAGGCTCATTAACTCATTCGTCATAGCAACAAAAACAAAATGGCTACCTCAATGTATCTTCTGGGATAAACTATTTTTGTTTCAACAATGGCCCAGACAGATGACCTAGTAAGTAATAGACGCGACAGAATGCTTTTGAAGCAACTCGTTCATAAACTTAGATTTTACATTTGCTAAAATGTTAGGCCCTGGGCGATAAAAAATGTGTTACCTAAAAGTGATGAAAGGTCATGAGTTTTGTTCTCTGCCAACAAAGCCATAGACATCCACGGTGAAACTGTTCTCGCAGTACTTTTTCTAAGGAAATACCTACCCTGAATCATGTTCTCAAATTTATCCTGAATCAGTGTAGTCAAAATAAACAATATGCACACATGCACAAACAGCGATCAGTGACACAGATTCCCCTGTCCTGTCCTGTCATCTAAACTTCCACTTCAAAAACTGACTTGACGGGAAATCGCATGACCATCGTCGCTTTTGAAAAAGAGGGTATTTTTTAAAGTTTACGGTTATTTAGAAAATTTGGCAAAACGATTGTTTCACAGTACTGAAGTTTTAAACTTGAGAAAAAATATCTAAAATCTACAAATGGAAAGAAAAAGTTCAGGTTTAACTGCAGAATACCCTGCCACATCAACTGTTTTATATGAAGTTGCCTACGCGGTACACAGAAACTGATTTAAATATTCTATTTGTCCACGCGGTTGTCAGCGAAAGTGATAGCAATATATATTTCTCTCATTCTAAAAGCATGTTCCTCGAGCAAAAGGGAAGTTTTGCATTCAAGATCAGTATGAAATTATGAATATATGAAATTCATGTATTTGAACTGCAGAATGAAGAAATCAATGTAAAGAAGATCCTCGCAGTTATTAACGCACCTTATGCAGTTGCGAAAAGAAAGCCTGATAAAAGGAACCTTCCGGCAAGCCTGATTTTTTCAGGCTTTCTTTTCGCAACTGCATAAGGTGCGTTAATAACTGCGAGGATCTTCTTTACATTGATTTCAAGATCAGTATGTTGTAGTGGACATTGCTCTTAACTGCAAAACAGATGGTCCAGTTTCAATTCTCAGAAGGGAAAATAGATTTCATCTTGTTTTTCTTTTTTTTTTTTTACACCTTTCATGGCGACATACACCATATTTAACAACTTCAATGACAGTATTTTCAGAAATTAACAAGTACCGCTGTAAGTATTAGTGAGATGTAAATAAATCCTTGCTTGTCTGTTATGTTTTAGTACAAACCTTCCATGCTCAGCAGAAGGTGGATTTGGAAAGATGACACTAACACCCTGGAGCCAGTCAGGTATAGAAATTGCAGTAAAACTTCTGCACAGCCCCATACCACATACATTTTCTGACTCAAGCTCTATTCACGATTCCTGTTTGTTTGTGAGTAGTTGAATGCATAGTCAATATGTGAGGCTGTGCAGCAATTTTTACCCAAATTATTCCAGTAGTTTCATTCTGTAGGTTAATTATGCTAAATGTCTTTTACATGGGTTTTAAAGGTGTAAGATATACTGGTGTACAAGTCTGGCCTGTAGCAGAATGTGATCTTGACTGTTGTAGTCCTTTCAATTGATGCTCTGTGTAGAAATTTATTTAGACAATCTTGTATGTCTCTTTGGCTTAAAAGTTGTGATGACCTTAGCATGCCATGGTGTGGATTTCACATTATGCACAGCCCGTGAAAACCACATAAAACATTTTCCAGTTTTGATAAAACAATATGATTCTTTTTAAAGTCAGCGGTGCACTTGAAATTGTGTCTCAGGTTCCACTCTGACCATGATCATTTGCATTTCTGATTTGATGCTCGACCTTGTTTTTGGCCACATGATGTTTCCTGAGATAAGTCCCAGGAACGCACCAAAGCAGTCTGCTTCATGAACAGCCTGGCCAAAGATCTCCACATCGATTAGCCCAGCAGTGAAAAATTTGTTAAGTAAACATTAAAAGTAGTTTTTTTTGTTTTGTTTTTTTAACAGCACAATTCCAGGAAGCATAGATAAAGGCACCAACTTTCATCTTGCTGCAAACAAATCAAAAAGAAGCAAAGGAGGTTTAGGAATTCATTTTCAGGATCTAAACAAGAAAAATGACAGGTAATAAAAACCAGCAAACTAACAAAATAGCAGGAAGGATGTGAAAGAGACCAATTTAACCCTTTAAGTCCCCGTAGTGATCAGCATCAAATTTCTCCTCATGATAGTTTATCAGTGCCTTATAACACAAACAGGTCATGAGAATTAAGGAAAGATGTTTGCATCTGGGGAAAGTAGGGTTGGCAAATGGTTTTACCAAAAATTAGGGTCTCACGAAATTTCAGCTGAATTGTAAGCGTCTTGCAGTCTCATTTTTTGAGGGATTTTTTGTGTCTCAGAGTCTCAAATTTTTCACCAAAACAGTCTCGAAGTCTCGAGTTTTTTCAACGTAGCCATCTCAGGATCTTGATCTTGTTGTGAGGCTGCCTGTAGAGACTTGACTTTTTAGTAGGCTGTAAAATGAATCTCTAAGTTCTAATGTGCTTTAAACTACAGATGTAATAGGTATGGTGTAGTCTAGTATAGTAACTTTATTCAGACAGGGTGGCCCATTCAGCAACGAGGCTGGTATCCAGAGGGTCCCTGCATAAAACAAAATTATGAAAGTCCCCTAAAAAGCTTAAACATTTACAAAAGTGCCAATTAAAGTCACCTAAAAAGCTATTTACAATCATTATGATAAATTAAATTACTAACTTCTATTATCTATTGTATTGTTGCAAAAAATATCCATACCTCCCCCACAGATGGTTTTTTGGTTTGAACCCTCCCACCCAATTGGAAACTCCAGATTAGCTTTATACTTTCCTTTAAAAATTTTGACCCCCCCCCACCCCACCCCCCCTCGGAATTTCCATTGACCATCCATGGGGTGGGTATGGAAATTTTCTGGAACCACACATTCATGTAAATTATAACAATTATGGACTACTGTACAATAAAAGGCTAAGAATAAAATCTTAAGAATTATTTTTGACATTTTATAATCCAGTTAGTTTATATTAAGCAAGTATGGGGAATATGACTGTTGTATTATTTTGTTTGTCGGCCTGCAGAGGTACACCATCAGTCATGTCTAAAAACTATGGAGCAGCTGGGGCATCATCACGCCGTGGCCAAGCTTACTTAATGTTTCAAAGAGCTGGTAATGTGAAAGGTTCCTCGCCACGACCAAGCATCAAGGCAGCTGGAGCTAATGAACATGCCACTGTCACATTAGATGATGTGAAGAGTGTTGCTCTAGACTCCATGCCAGATGTTGATATGTTGCCACCGGCATTTCAAGAGTGTTACAGGTACATGTACACCACATGCAGGCAAATTATCCACTTATGGCCTTGCCTAATACAGGACGACATATAAATGTATGAATCTATCATGAATGTTAAGCTGCAGTGGGGACCATGGGTGGATACAGTACATTGTGTGGTTCCAGAAAATATACATACCCCCACCACAGAGGGTCATTGGAAATTCTGAGGGGGAGGGGAGTCTTAAAGGCCAAAATTTTTAAAGGAAAGTATGAGCCTAAACTGGAATTTCCAGAGGGGTGGCGGTTCAAACCAAAAACCCTCCAGGGGAGAGTATGGATATTTTCTGGAGCAACACATTTCACATTTGTGAATACATTTTTTTAAATTGCCACTGCCAGTGGGGGTACAATATTATTTTGGTCTTATGCGGTCAAATCCCCCATTTTGGGTATCAAAAAATAGGTAAATATGCTCCAAATCTTTAGGAGTCAAAGTACTTAGGACTCAGTTACATAAAAATAGTTCTACGGAATGTTATTTGTAAGGATCTCACAACCTAACCAGTCCTTTTTTCCTTTCAGTTCTGAACAGTTTGATGAATTTCAGTTGGCAATTCTCAATTATTTTGATGCATTCTTTGAGAGGATGGCAATAGAAAACAAACCCAAACCAATGGCAGTGTAAGTTACATATTGCTCTCTATTCTTCCAGGGTCCATTCTTTCTTTTAATATTAGCCGTGTGTTGATACTCCCAATAAATGATTGTCGTATCAGTTTTAGCAATTAAAATTCATAGTCGAAGACCCTGGTATAACGTTCAATATTCTTCAGCCCAGTTATGGCAAAATGTATGGAGCAGGACCCCGATACAACAAATCCCCATTATGTTGAAAGCATTTTGCCCTTGGCACTTCATTATCGGGGTTCCACTGTTAACTGCCGAAGCTGTTAAAATCTAAAAATATCTAAAATGTCACCATTAGAACTATCCTTGGATAGGTTATAGATATTATAATCTGAATTAGATATTAGAATCTGGGCAATACGGATATATATTGTGACACAAAAATTAACAACTTGCCAAAACTGGTCCCCCTTAGGGCTGAAATGAAGCTTAAGCCTCACTCACAACCCATAAAACAAGACTAGCTCCTTTTAGGGCTCATTTTTAGCCCATTCAAAATTTCAGAGGGCAGTCCCTTACATGGTACTTGGGCCCCACCCCAACTCCCCATCCACCCACTTCTGCCTTTAAATGAACTCGTTGTCTATTTTTCCTTGTGGAGGAATTTGCAGGGGATTTCGATCTGATGATCGCGAGATCAGAAGGTTGAGGATTTGAGGCTTGGTCTCCATGTTGTATTGTGTTGTTTTCTTAGACCAGAATCTTTACTCCACATTGTCTCTCTCTACCCAGGTGTATAAATGGGTTTTGCTAAGTGTTAAGGGAATCCTAACAGTAAAGCTGGGGGGTAACCCTGGAATGGACTAGCATCCCATCCAGGGGGGAGTAGTGATGCTCCTAGTCGCTTCATGCTACGGAAACTGGAGTCAAGCACCGGCCTTGATGAGCCTCATGGCTCATTCAATCAAGTGGATTGAACACGTGACTTTACCTTTACCCATTTTTCCTTGGCTACATGTGATTTCATATCCTGTTACATTATGATATGATATATGATAAAGTACACTTTCCTAGAAAATATGAAAATTTTTCTCTCCACAGTGAACCAAGTCTGGCTGAAAGAAAAGCTCTTGCAACAGCAGTAAGCAAACAGGAGGCAGCACAAAGGCTTCTGGGACAGTGCTACTGCACACTTGTGTTGGGCCTGGGACTAGAAGATAAGCACCACCTGGGGTGTGGCAGGTATGACTTTAAACCTGTTGGTTATTGACTGTTACTTTATTCTCTAAGCATGTCTTGTAAGCAAGAGTAACTGAGGAGGATCTTGGAGGGTTTGCTCAAACCCCCTTTGAACTGAAGCTACAAGCCCAGGGGGCTACAAGCACCAAAAAAGCTTGCAGTTATGACTGAAACCTTTACGATGTCACTGCTCTATCTGGGGCCACTTAATTAGATAAAGAAAGTCAAACCACCATACAGATTATAAACAAATGAATTCCCACCTCAGTTGTTTGAACCAATCCATTTTGTAGTGCATTACAACATTTTGACTGAAATTTAATAACTTAATTAATCTAAAATGCTGTATTCTGTGTTCTGCTGTGCAACCCCCTACAGGTGGTCACAGTTACAGTAGTCACATTATAAAATGGCCTGTTAAACAAACCATAAATTGTCCTGTAAAGAGTTCATTTACATGTATTTTAATTTACTGCTTCCACTACACAGTCCAGGGCAGGCAACAACAACAACAAGTGTCTCACAAATTTGTTTCTCGTGTTCAGCGACTTGGCTTATTTAAAGAAGTTGACATTCACAGGGAATTTCTGTTGGATACTTCCTCGTTTGGCATTGACTTATTGAGCCCCCCTTCCCTTCCCTCTTTAAATCCTAGATCCACCCTTGAGTAACAACTCATTAACTATAAAGTGACAAATCATTACTTAATTACCTTGCTTTCAGGCAACGCAACTCTGACACAAGTAGAGACAGGGAAATGTATGAGGTGAGTATCACTGATGTATGAAGAAGGCTTTGTCTTAAAACACTTTCAATCCCCAACTGCCCAAGTTGCAATCGTTCCTTTCAAATACCAAATACAGTTTTAAGCATACTGAAATTCTCACTATCCTGATGTCCGTTTGCCGAAAAGTGCCAAGTACTTTTCAAGTGCCAAAAAATATGTGATTTGGAGAATGTTCCTCAAGAATGATTCAAGTGATATCAATTTGAGAGATAACTAATAAAATCGTTGTGATTTCGTGACACAAATTAGGTTACTTGAGGGCTGAATGATATTGATTGGTTACAATTTGGGGTAGGGCTTTTTCTGCCCAGTTTCCACTCCACATGGACCCACTTCTCGTGCAGTCAACTGCTAACAAGTCAGTCTTTAACATGCATGTCTAGTGGGTTTTCCCAGATGGGGGTGTTGTTACTTAAAAGTAGTCTTGTTGGAGACTAGCGTCTTCGTAAACTTAAGAGAAAGTCGTTTACAAAATCACACTTGACAATTACACTTAACAGACTTCCGATACTCAGATCGTTTTCTCTTGTCTTTGTTTTTCTCACGCTCTTGTCTTCAAGTGAATTGCTGTTAATGTGTTTGTTTTGAAGGCACTCTACACATTTGCTGCATATGTGACATACATCACTTTCAGACGACAACACCTGGACCTAATACAAAAAGAAATAGGAAGGTAAGAACGGTTGTAGTGCTGGTGGTAACTCATGTTGTGGACGTGGGACTGAATGCCGCACCGCGCAAGGCGCACGTATTTTCAGTGCAAAAATGGGTTGTCTCGTGCAATGTCCAGCACCCGTGTGAAAATAAGCTTGTAGACTGCAAAGCAGTCGTGTTCTTTGCTCTGAACCATGGAAACGCGCGGTTTTCGAGTGAAACGTCTGGAGACGAGACGAGTGAGACTGGGGAGATGGGTGTGTGGGGCTCGTGAGCCCTCCGCGCCTCGCGTGTTAGCGCATTTTTTCTCTCGCGCGCTTCTCTTGAGAGTCTTAAGACAGAAAAACGATTGAATTGCAGTCTATTAAGCTTGCTTTCTTTTGATTTCTTTGTCAGGATGTTTCGCTCAGACACGTTCAACCCTGCTGGAAGGCCGCAAGCTGTTGAAGGTACATACAGAATAAATTTAGATGCGCAAAAGAGTTGGTGTCTGAAGAAACTGTGGTGCTGCCACAGTGGGGAATTGAAACACGAAAATTTCGAATTAATAACTGGGTTGATAAGGTACATGAACCATCGTAAAGAAATTCGAAAGCTGACGTTTCCAGTCTTAGCCCTTCCTCAGAGTGAAGCGCTCTGACGATGTGCTAACCCTTGAAACGTTAGCTTTTGAACATCTTGACGGTGGCCAATGTGCCTTATCAACTCAGCTGATAAATCCAGTTTTTTGTGTTAAACATAGATGCAGTTTATTTCCTTGACTGTTGTTTGAACAACAGAGCGTACATTAAAATAATGAGAGCTCAACTAACAAAACTAAAAACTCTTTTTGAAAAGAAAAAGCAAAACAGTGCATAGGAATTCGAAGTGTGTTTCAGGAATGTCTCTGTCTAGTTATGTGATGTTCTTCAAGTAGCGCATTTCAATTCTTCCTTCAGAGGTTTATGCAATGGATCGTCTCAAAGACAGCACCAAGCAGCCGCTAACTCCTGCAGAATATCGCAGACTCAAACCGTGAGTGTTCCATAAGGTTTACTGTTGTTGTTTCCATTTTCTTCTTGGCAAGCTAATTAAACTTCACGACAGACTCTTACCCAGTCGCTTCTCCTG